>BSBK01005430.1:1107500-1298281 GCA_027943335.1 Chamaecyparis obtusa | reverse complement strand
ATATATATATATATATATAACAACAATTTGCAAGAATAGAAAATGAGCTTATTATCTCCAAAAGTATGGAATTAAAAATTTATGAAATACAATAAGAAAATCTACATGGGGTATTTTCCTAACAATATTATGTAAGATGAAACCTCCAATAACCACCCAGAACCACCGTAGAAAACACTACTGGCCTTCCTTGTTATATGTAATTTTCCATTGCTTAGGAAGGTTCTATAATTTTAACCCTAAAGTTTGAGGCCAACCATTCTTAAGATATTATTATTCATTTTTATTACATTAGAATAGCCCAAATAGCTTTCGGAACTCAAAAATAAATTTTGAAGGAAATTTATTTTCTTCGATTTTAGGTAGCACAATTTCTGTAGACAATAATGTTGGAAACTATAATTGAAACAATTGTTATATTGTTATTGATGTCAAATCTTAACAGGTGAGACAGTTTCTATCTAATAAAGTACCATATATATCTTTTGATTGATGAAGAGGATTTGAAAATAGGAGATAACAAGAGGACCTAGTGAAAGGTTGAGTTATGAGATACTACAATGGGTATTTGATTAGTTGGCACATTGGCAAGGTAATGTGTTGTTTACCTTTATCTCTAAGTAAAGAAGTCAATTGATTTGGAGTATAGAAGAAATGAGGAAAGAAATTATGGAAGCATAGGCTTAACTGAGCAAAAGAGAAGAAATTTAGTTTAAGTTGAGTGATGCTAGTGTCAACCAAGTGCCAGTATAAGATGAGTAAAGTTTAGTATTGACCAAACATCAGTAATTAATGAGTATCAAGAATTAACTGAGTGAAGACAGTGTTTTTCTAGTAGAATAGTTTTAACGATGACCAAGTTATCTAGTGATGATGAAGTAGATGAACATAGTATTAACCAAGTGCCAGTAATTTATAGATTGTGAAGGAAGTGAGAATCCCAACCGACACAGTTAAATTCTTGGGATATGTAAAATGTGTTGACATTAAAGATGAATGACCTGGAGCATTTAATGCATGGTAAACCATTTTCTTATGGATTCAAGGAGAAGTTTTGAGAAGTATCTAGAAGAATAAGGAGAACAAAATTATGGAAGGATTCGATGAATCTAACCTAAACCTAAGATCTATAGAACAGATTAAGTGGAAAAAGATTAATCTACCTAATTAAAGACGTATAAGGATGACCTAATTGTGGGTTATGTATAGTGTGGAAATAGGTTGATGTTATTGACTAGAGAACCTAAGTAGAAGGCTAAGAAGAGTTGTAAAGAGCTGAACAAGTTGAGGTGATTGCTTGAAGGGATTTCTGAGAAGATCAAAGATGGAGATGGTAATGAAGGTGAGTCAGTAAATCAACATATGAGTGTATTGGATTATATTTGAAATGTGAGTTGTATATTTTAGATCAGAACCTATAGTTACTTTAGATAATCATTGTATCAGTTAAAATCCTTTAATCAAGGTTGACCTAATAGTCATTTTGTAAACCCTTTAATCAAGGTGATATTTCAATGAGATGTTCTTAAGCCCTCTAACCAAGCCAATCCTAACAGGGTGATTACATACTTTAATAGGGTCACACCTAATAGTGTGTATTGTAACCTTTAACAGGGTTGGCTTCTCACAGAGCTCACTTCATAAGAGTGAAAATTTTGTAGCATGTTACTGGTGGTTTTCCCCATATTGGGTTTCCACGTTAAATCCTGGTGTCATACTTGTGTGAATGCTATTTGATGTGTTATGTTGTTAAAAGTTTTATATTCTACAAGTTGATTTCTTTTGGACAGTGGGCTGCAAGTTTTATGTTACTGATATATTCTATAGAGACTGAGTGAATTGTTGAATGGATCTAAGTTTTTTGAAGTGTTAAAAGTTGAATTGGTACATCTAGACCTGATGATAATTGATACACCCCCCCTCTCAATTATTCTAAAATAATTCTAACAATTGGTATCAGAGCTTGTGGTGCTTGTAAGGAGAATGTTTAAAGGTACTTGAAGCTAATGATCAAGATGTACAAAAAGGAGGTACCCAAACTAAACAAGGAGAACTTTCCTACATGGAAGAGTTTGATGAAATTGCACACAGCTAGAATTTTTGATTCAGTGAAATACTATGTGGAAGATGATTATGTACCAGTGGTTGTGATGAAGGGTGCTCCCCTTAATACCACAAACACATAACAGATATAGAGAAACAACAACAATATGCAAGAACAGAAAATTGGCTTCTTATTATCTCCACAAATGTGGAATTACAAACTTTCAGAATTATAATATGCCAAGCCACATGGACATTCCCTTACAATATTCTGTAGGACAAAGCCTCGAACTATTACCCAGATCTACTACCCAGAACTATTCTAACTACCTAAGACAATAATACAGCCTTCCTTATATAGGCAAATTTCCACCGCTTGGGAAGGTTCCAGAATTTTAGCCAATAAGGCCGACCAAACTTAGAATTATTTTATTTTACATTTTATTACATCATAGTCGGCTCAAGATAACCTTTGAAACCCGAACAAAAATTTTGAAGAAAATTATTTTCCACCATTTCAGGTGGCCCAACTTCTGAAGACCATAAGTCATCACCAGTTGACCCGATCGGCTATTATAACCCCATTTCAGAAATGCCACGAAGTGCTCTACAGACTTGACCGGTGCAAGCGCTTGTCACCCAAATTTTTGACCTCATCCGGGGCCTCTAAAGCCTTCAAAACTAAGTTCAAAGTTTCTGTACCCTGCTGCCAATACCGAAAATCTTCAATATCTTCCAATATACACTTGATCTGGCAATGAAACTTTACTGGCAGACTTATATGACCAAAATGAACCTCCAAGAAAGAAATCAGATCATTCTGAGCACATACAAAAATTACCAAAAATAGTAACTTTCCATAAATAGCAACTCTGCACAAAATAACCCTTATTGAATATAAAAATAGAAATATTTTTCGGTGATGCAAGATTGCTCTTACACCCAGGATGCTCCTGCATCAAACACCTGGGGTAATTTGAGAAGTGACCCTGTCACGACTCAGGTGTGCAGAGGAAAACCAAGATGGCTAACCTCCTCCTTTGTTAGCCATGATGAATCTTCAACAGGTCATCCTTTCCTCTTGACCAGATATTCTTCATATGTCCTATTCTTTGTGCTTCTGCCAACATGACTGTCCAGTATATCTTTGATCTCCTTAGTGTCTGAACTAGTTGCTGGAATACTCCACTGTGCTGCTGTGATTTCATCTTCAACACCTCCTTCATGATACTCTGTCAGATCTGAAATGTTAAACACTGGTGAAATATTTAGCTCAGTAGGCAATTCTACCTCATATGCATTTCCTGAATCATGTTTCTTCAGTATCCTACATGGTCCAAACTTCCTCATTTTCAGCTTGTTATATGTACCAACTGGAAACCGCTCATTCCGCAAATGAACCATGACTTCATCACCAACCTGAAATTCCTTATACCTCCTTTTCTCATCTGCCTTAGCCTTATACTATGTGTTCATCTTGGTAATATGCTTCCTCACCTCCCCATGGATGTTCTTCAAGTGTTCTGCAAAATCCTCAGCTTCAGCACTACTTATTTCTCCTTTATCTATCTTCCTCAATTCAGATTCATTTCTTGGACTACTTCCATATACAATCTGGAATGGTGATTTACCAGTGCTCCTATTGACAAAATTATTGTATGCAAATTCCACCTGTGGTAAAATCAAATCCCATCCTGTTGGCTTATCTCCAACCAAACATCTCAGCAAATTTCTCAAACTCCTATTCATCACCTCTGTCTGTCCATCAGTTTGTGGATGATGTGATGAACTAAACTTCAAATCTATCTTTAACTTCTTCCACAATGTACGCCAAAAATATCCAACAAATTTAGTGTCCCGATCTGAAACTATGGTCTTTGGCAAACCATGAAGTCTCACTACTTCTCTGAAAAATAATTCGGCTATATGAACAGCATCATTAGTCTTCTTGTAGGGAATGAAATGTGTCATCTTTGAAAATCTGTCAACTACCACAAAAATTGAATCGTGTCCCTGCTGAGTCCTTGGTAAACCAAGAACAAAGTCCATACTGATATCCTCCCAAGGCTTCTCTGGTATAGGTAATGGCTGATACAACCCTGTATTCTGCTTCACTCCTTTTTCCATCTGACATACTCTGCAACTCTATACAAACTTCTTCACATCTTGCTGCAATTGTGGCCAATAATAATTCTCACCAACCAAAGCAAAGGTTTTATCACAACCAAAATGTCTAGCCAATCCTCCACTATGCTTCTCCTTGATGAGATTCTCCCTCATAGAACTTGGTGGAATGCACAACTGACTCCCTCTAAATAGCATATCATCTTGGATGATAAAATCCAGCCATTTTGTCCTATCTAGAGTAACAGGTTCTGTACAAGCTTTCCAAGCTTCACCAAAATTAGGATCCTCCGGATACAAATTCTTGAGTTCCTTGAACCCAACCACTTCAATTTGCATTTCTATCAGCAATAGTTGCCCTCTGCTAAGAGCATCTGCAACCCTATTAGACTTTCCACTCCTGTGTTTCAAAACAAATGTATAACTCTACAAAAACTCAACCCATTTCAAATGCCTTTGATTCAATTTTCCTTGACTATTCAAATATTGCAAAGCTTGATGATCAGTATACAAAAAAAACTCCTTAGGAAGCAGATAGTGCCTCCACTTTTTCAATGCCTGAACTATAGCATAAAATTCTTGATCATAAACAGAATATTTTCTCTTGGCATCATTTAATTTCTCACTGAAATAAGAAACAGGTTTACCTTCTTGGCTCATAACAACTCCTATTATAGTACCACTAGCATCACAATCTACTTGAAACACCTTATTAAAATCTAGAAGGGCTAAAACAGGTTGTTCTGTAACTTTTTGTTTCAACAATTGAAAACTCTTTTCTGCCCCATTAGTCCACTTAAACTCTTTTCTATCCCCTCTCATTGTTTCAGTCAAGGGTCCACAAATACTGCTAAAATTTTTGATAAACTTTCTGTAAAAGCTAACCAAACCATGAAAAGATCTTACCTCAGTAGCACTCCTTGGAGTAGGCCATTCAAGGATAGCCTGTACCTTCTTTGGGTCCATTTTTAGACCTTCTGCTGAAACTACAAATCCCAAATACACTAACTCTTTCTTCACAAAACTACACTTCTTCAAATTAATCAACAATTTCTCATCTCTCAACTTCTCAAACACCATACGAATATGCATCATATGTTCCTCCAATGTCTTGCTAAAAATCAAAATATCATCTAGGTAAACAATGAAAAACTTACCCAAAAATTCTTTCAGAACCTTGTTCATGAGCCGCATGAAAGTGCTCGGTGCATTGGTTAGCCCAAAAGGCATGACTAACCACTCATATAGTCCTTGCTTTGTCTTGAAGGCAGTCTTCCATTCATCTCCTTCTCTGATCCGAATCTGGTGATATCCACTCTTCAGATCTATCTTTGAGAAATACACAGCTCCACTCAAACAATCTATAATATCATCCATTCGTGGCAATGGAAACCTATACTTGATTGTGATCTTGTTTATTGCTCTAGAATCTGTACACATCCTCCATTCTGCATTCTTCTTTGGTGCTAATACTACTGGTACAGCACATGGACTCAGGCTCTCCCGAATCAATCCCTTCTGTAACAACTCATGTACTTTTCTATTCAACTCCTCACTTTCTGCTGGTGTCATTCTGTGTGCTGCCTTGTTTGGCAAACTGGCTCCTGGAATCAAATCCATCTGATGATTGATCTTCCTTATGGGTGGTAATCCATCAGGCACATTATCAGATACAATATCCTGAAACTCATTCAACAAATCTGCAACCTCTACAGGTATATCCTCTACTTCTTCTTTACCAACTTTTGGAATTAAAGCAAAACACACATGCTCATGCCTCATACCATCTAAAAATTTTTTTCCATCAACAAATGTTATTCTTGCATTACCACATACCTTTTCTTCGGTCTCCTTCAATGGCTTTAGCTTATGTCACACTCCATCCTTTGTCAGGGAATAGGTATTCGCACGACCATCATGTGCAGCACATCTGTCAAACTGCCATGGTCTACCCAATAATATATGACATGCATCCATAGAGATGATATCGCATAGTACCTCATCTTGCTACCCGCCGATCTTGAACTTTACCAGGCACTGTTCACTGACCATGACCTTGTGGTCATCCTGCACCCAGGCAATCCAATATGAACATGGGTGTTTTTGTCTCTTGAGCTTCAACTTTGTCACCATCTCTTCTGACACCAAATTGTCAGTGCTTCCACTATCAATAATCACATCACAACATTTACCCTCACACTTGCATCTAGTGTGAAACAGGCTCCTCCTTTGTTCAGGTTCATTCTCACCACTCAGCAAGACTCTTCTGTTAATTAGCGTTTCTCCTCTTTCAGCATCTTCAGAATTTGATGATCTAGCATCTTCATCGACATGTGCAACTTTGGCCTGGCCTTCATTTCTCCTGTCTGTTCTGCCTTGGCACTGAGGATATTCAAATGCCCTATGACCTTCTTCTCCACAGTGAAAACATGTTCCACGGAAGCCACCTCGTCCAGATCCTTGTCCTCTTCCTCTTCCTCTCTGATCTCTATTATTCTGATCCTGGAAGCGATTGGAATTATTTTCTCACTGATTCTAACTGCTACTGGCCTCATCCTTCTTTTTCAGATCTTCATTTCGGCCACCATATGACCATGCACCAGATTGTCCACCGCGACCTCTTCCGTTTTGTCTGTTCTCAAACTTCTTGTTTAGCTTTTCCTCTACTTTTAGGGCAAATTGGTATGCCTCCTCAATACTGCTCATTCGAACCAGATTCAACTCCTCCTGAATGCTTGGCCTTAACCCATTAAGGTATCGGGCAACTTTCTCCTTATCAGCTTCTGCATGGCCTGTTTTGATGAGAAGTCGATAGAACTCCTCTGTATACTCCTGAACAGATCTTCCTACTTGCTTCAAACTCTGCATTTTCTTTAGTAGGTCAAGCTCATAATCAATAGGAATGAACTGTCACTTCAATTTATCCACCATCTGATCCCATCTCGTGATTTTCTCCTTTCCCCTTCCATTTCGCTCCAACTGAATCTCTTGCCACCATATCTTCGCATGACCTTTTAGTCTGGCCTTCGCAAATTTGACCCTATCAGGATCCTCAACATCTTCATACTCAAAATATTCCTCACATTCATTGATCCAGTCGATCAATTCTTCTAGGTTAAGATTTTCAAAAAATGTAGAAACCTCAATCTTAGGTCTTTTCCCAATCTTAGAAATGGCCCGAAAAAGTCTTTCTTCCTCCTGGTTCACAATTTCAACTTCTCCTTCTTGATATTCTTCTTCAGCTTCATCCTCACTTTCATCTCTGACATTAAGATTCATTCCTCTACGAATCTCTTCTTGCAATGCTTGCACTTGTCTCTGCAGTGCCCTAACCTCAGGTGTTACAACACCCGCTCTTCCACCATGTTCCCTTTGTGGAGGCATTTTTTTGCGATGTGCGCTGAAACCCTAACCACGATCCTGGTGCAAACTACCTCACAGTCGGCGATCTGTTTACACACTCAGGAACTCCTGCTCTGATACCACTTGATGAAGGGTGCTCCCCTTAATACCACAAACACATAACAGATATAGAGAAACAACAACAATATACAAGAACAAAAAATTGGCTTCTTATTATCTCCACAAATGTGGAATTACAAACTTTCAAAATTACAATATGCAAAGCCACATGGGCATTCCTTTACAATATTCTGTAGGACAAAGCCTCGAACTATTACCTAGATCTACTACCTAGAACTATTCTGACTACCTAAGACAATAATACAGCCTTCCTTATATAGGCAAATTTCCACCGCCTGGGAAGGTTCCAGAATTTTAGCCAATAAGGCCGACCAAACTTAGAATTATTTTATTTTACATTTTATTACATCATAGTCGGCTCAAGATAACCTTTGAAACCCGAACAGAAATTTTGAAGAAAATTATTTTCCACCATTTCAGGTGGCCCAAATTCCAAAGACCATAATTCATCACTAGTTGACCCGATCGCCTATTATAACCCCATTTCGGAAACACCATGAAGCGCTCTACAGGCTTGACCCGCGCAAGCGCTCGTCACCCAAATTTTCAACCTCATCTGGGGCCTCTAAAGCCTTCAAAACTGAGTTCAAAGTTTCTGTACCCTGCTGCCAATACCAAAAATCTTCAATATCTTCCAATATACACTTGATCTGGCAATGAAACTTTACTGGCAGACTTATATGACCAAAATGAACCTCCAAGAAAGAAATCAAATCATTCTGAGCACATACAAAAATTACCAAAAATAGTAACTTTCCATAAATAGCAGCTCTACACAAAATAACCCTTATTAAATATTAAAAAAAGAAATATTTTTGGGTGATGCAAGATTGCTCTTACACCCAGGATGCTCCTGCATCAGGTTATACCTATGATAGCCGAGGAGATGAAGGAAAAGAAAGAACACAAATAGGAAATGTTGGAGATTGCATCAACCCTAATTTATCCTAAATTTGAAGACATCTAGGACTGTACTAATGCAAAGAAAATGTAAGATACACTGGTAGCTATCTATGGTAGCGACACAAATGTGATGAGAGCCAAATCTAAAAGCTTTAGAGGTAATTTTGATGAAATGAAAATGTTAGAAGGTAAAAACATTGTTCAATATTGTGGTAGAGTTAAAGAGGTAGTGAATGCTATTAGAGGAGATAATGGAAACATTGATGATGAAACTGTTATTAGCAAAGTTTTGAGAGCCCTACTTCCTATCTATTCTATTAGAGTTTCTACAACACAAGAATCAAGATTTACTCCTGGTAACATCCTAACTTTGGAAGGTCTTATTAGTAGGCTTACTGCTTTTGAGTTGTCAAATTTTGATAATTTCACTACTCATAATATTAAATCTGCATTCAAGTATCATATGGTTCTTCATAAGTCTAAGAAAGGAAAAGAAAGATATGTGAACAGTGATAGTGACACTTTTGATGATAATATTGATGATCTTGAGGCACTCATGGTTAGAAGTCTACAGAGAGGAAGAGGAAAATTCAAAGGTAAACTTCCTATAATATGTTTTTCATGTAAAAAAGTTTTCCATATTGTAGCAAGATGTCCTGATAGAAATAATAGAGATCACAGAAGGTATAAGGACTACAAAGATAAAGGTAAGAATTCTTGTTATATTGCTAGAGAAAAAATTGATAGTGAATCTAGTGAATTTGATGATTGTGATGTAGAAGTTGTTTATGTTGCTATGAAAGATGATTCTGATGAAGATGAGAAAACTTCACTTATTTCATATGTGAGTAAAGGAGATAGATGTATAATCAATAGTGGTTTCTCATATCACATGACTAGTGATAAAAGTAAGTTTGAAACCTTAAATCATTACAAAGGTAGGAGTGTTATGTTTGGTAATGATGCACCATGTCTTGTAAAGGGAAAAGGATCAATAAGATTGACTAATAAGAACATATGTGATAATGTTTATTGGGTTGAAGGTCTTAACTATAATTTTTTAAGTTTTGCATAGTTGAACAATACTAGTTACTGAGTTGAGTTCCATCATAAAAAGGATGCCACTGCTGAACTAATTGGAAGTGGAGAACAGTTGTGAGGTAATTTGTTCTATCTAGACCTATTTGAAGAAACATGCTTGTTTGCACAATTTGATGATGTACAGTTATGGCATAAGAGGTTGTGTCATGTGAACTTTGACAATTTGGTAAACATTAGTAAGATAAAGAAAGTTAGAGGTTTACAAAAATTGAAGAAACTCGATAATGTGATGTGTAAACAATGTCAATTGGGAAAAATGACAAAGTCTAGTTTCAAGAGAAAGATATATACTTCTGATAATACTTTGGAATTGGTTCATATTGACATTTATGGACCTATTGGTGTGCAAAGTTACTATGGTGATAAATATTTCATTCTGTTTGTTGATGATTATTCTAGAATAATAATTGTGATGTTTTTGAAAGATAAATTTGATGTCTTTCAATTGTTTAAGTGGTATTTGGAAAAATTTGAGAAAGAAACATGTAAAATATTTAAATGTCTAAGATCTGACAGAGGAGGAGAGTTCATATCAAATGAGTTCAACATATTTTGCAATGATAGAGGAATAAAGAGACAAATGCCTACACCAAGGATACCTCCATATAATGGTATAGCAGAGAGAATAAATAGATTAATTATGGATCATGCTAGAACATTGATGATAGAGAAGAATGTTGCACAAAAATACTGGAGAGAAGTTGTAAGTATAGCTATTTATACCTTAAACTGAGTACAAATCAAGAAAGGTACAAATGTTATACCTTTTAAATTATGGCATGGTTATGCACCTAATGTGAAATACTTTAAAGTCTTTGAAATCAAATGTTATATATTTAAGGACAATAGAAATGGAAAACTTGATGCTAAAAGTGATGAAGGCATATTCCTAGGATATTCCTATTGGAAAAATGGTCAGTGCTCCCCTTGGGATTCATGACATGGTTTAACATCCTCTTGTGTCTTCTATAAGTCTAGTGGTTGTATTGGGCATTAACAGGTCAATCTTTTGGTGCAAAGATAACCACTACTTGTAACAAGTGGTCTCAGAGCTTGGTCACAGGTTCGAATCCCCTCGAGTAATGCTGAGGGGGAGATTGTTGGCAAAATGTTCAGCACTCCCCTCAGGATTCGTGGCATGGTTTAACAGCCTCTTGTGTCTTCTATAAGTCTAGTGGTTGTATCAAGCATTAATAGGTTGATCTTTTGGTGCAACGGCAACTACTACTTGTAACAATTCCACTAAGAGAAAAGCTTGCAAGTGTTTGAATTCTAACACTAACAAAGTTGTGGAAAGTGAAAATGTTAGAGTTGATGAATATGCAGAAAAGAATGAAGTTCAGTGCAAGCAAGAGCCTGAATATTATAGGTATTTTGTATACATGGAAGAAGGAGAGACTAGTAATATACCTGAACTAGAAAATAAAGATGTCAAGCAACAACATGAACCTGTCGAGTCACAACAAGAAAATTTCAAGCATCAAGAGGATGTTGTCGAGCAGTCGAGAGAGGAGGCAAAGAATCTACAAGATGAACCTGAAGAACAAGAAGAAAGGATATCTGAGCCTACATTAGCATAGTATGTGAGAATATATCATAAGCCAGAAAAAATCATTGGAACTAAAGAATCTGGAGTATTGAAAAGAAGTAAGTTGAAAGATCAAACATGCTTTTTATGTGACTTTGAACCTAAGATAGTGAAAGATGCTTTGGAGAATGAAGATTGGATTAAAGCCATAAATGAAGAAATTGAGAAGATAGAAAAGAATAAAACCTGGACACTAGTGTCGAGACTAGAGGACAAGAATGTTATTGGAACAAAGTGGGTGTTCAGAAATAAGCTAAATAAACATGGAGAAGTGACTAGGAATAAAGCTATATTGGTATGCAAGGGATATGCATAGGAAGAAGGCATTGACTATGGAGAGACATTTGCCCCAATTTCTAGATTGCAAGGAGTGAGAAATCTACTTGCATATGCATCTTACAAAGGATTTGAAGTGTATCAAATGGATGTAAAATCTGCATTTCTAAATGGAATATTGGAAGAAGAAGTATACATTAAACAACCATAAAGATTTCTTGATCCAAGAAAGAAGAACATGGTTTGTAAACTACACAAGGCACTGTATGGATTGAAACAAGCCCCCAGAGCATGGTGTGAGAGATTTCACAACTACTTGATAAAGATTGGATTTGTAAGAACAAATGACAACAACAATCTATATTTGAAGACATAAAAAGGTAAAAGGATATTGTTAGCTGAAATCTTTGTTGATGATATCATATTTAGAGGAAAAGATGCCCTATGTCAAAAAAATTTAAATGAGATGCAAACTAAATTTGAGATGTCTATGTTTGGAGAGATAAAATTATTTTTTGATTTGCAAGTTTATCAGATGAAGAAAGGTATCTACATTACACAATCTAAGTATGTCAAGGAGATATTGAAAACTTTTGGCATGGAGGACTCTAGACCAATAAGTACATCCATGGCTACTAGACAAAAACTATCAAAGAATGATGATACAACTGAAGTGAATCAAACCTTCTACATGTCTATGATTGGAAAGATACAATATGTTGTTCATAGTAGACCAGATATTTCCCTAGCAGTTGGGATTGTTGCAAGATTTTTTTCCAATCCTAAGGAGAGTCACATGATGGTAGCAAAAAGGATATTGAGATATAAAAAAGGAACAGAGTACTATAGACTTTATAACAAGAAGAATGACAAGTTTGAACTGAAAGTTTACACTGATACAAATTAGGCAGGAAATGTGGATGACATAAAGAGTACAAGTAGTGGCACATTCTTACTAGGAAAGAGATTAGTCTCTTGGACAAGAAAGAAATAGAATTACATTTCCCAATCCACAACAAAAGCTGAATATGTCGCAGCAACAAGGAATTGTTCAAATTTAGTGTGGATCAAGCAATTGTTAAAAGCTATGAAGGAAGAAATTACTGAGGTAGATATTATTTTTTGTGATAACACAAGTGCTATCAATATATCAAAGAACCTTGTGATGCATACAAAAACCAATCATATTCCTATCAAGTATCATTACTTGAGAGAGCTAGTTCAAGACAAAGAAGTGAGATTGGAGTATGTGAATACAAAGAAACAATTAGCAGATATATTCACTAAGGCATTAATTAAGGATGCTCATGAGTATCTAAGAGGTAAATTAGGGGTGATTCCCCTAACTAAGGCTACCTATAATCATATAGGAGAATTTCATCAAATGTATTAATTAGAATATTTGAAAAATTGATGCAAAGGAGGTCACATTTTAGGAGTTGCCTAAAGTTGTGAAGAGTCAAGCATAAGATGTTGATCAGACATAAGAAAGATGACAGAGGGAGTAATGAAGTTCAGATAACTGACATGAAGATATGTACATGGTGAAGATGAATTTCTTTGGCATTGTTGTCAAAGCGGGAGAGGTTTAGTGAGCCTGAGGGAGAGATATAAGAAGAGATTTAGAAGGAATGACCCTAAGAAAAGAGGGAGAGATTGAATAAGATGAGGGAGAGATTCGGTAAAATATTGAATAGAATAAAAGATAAATTTTTGGATTGTATGGTGACTATGCATATGGATTTTATGGTAGAACAAGTAGTGTTTCCATCAATGCAAAAGAGGGAGATTGTTCGAAACTACAATTGAAAAAAAAAATCTGTATTGTCATTGATGTCAAACCTTAACTAGTGAGATAGTTGCTATCTAATAAAGTACCATATCTTTTGATTGATGAAGAGGATTTGAAAGATGAGATAACAAGAGGACCTAGTGAAAGGTTGAGTTATGAGATACTACAATGGGTATTTGATTAGTTGGAATATTGGCAAGGTAATGTGTTTTTTACCTTTAGCACTAAGTAAAGAAGTCAACTGATTTGGAGAATAGAAGAAATGAGGAAAGAAAGTATGGAAGCATAGGCTTAACCAAGAAAAAGAGAAGAAATTTAGTTTAAGCCGAGTGATGCTAGTGTTGACCGAGTGCTAGTATAAGCCAAGTAAAGTTTAGTATTGACTGAGCATCACTAATTTCTAAGTATCAGGAATTAACGAAGAGAAGATAGTGTTTTCTGAGTAGAATAGTTTTAGTGATGACTAAGATATCCATTGATGACCAAGTTGATGAACACAGTATTGACCGAGTGTTAGTAATTTATAGTTTGTGAAGGAATTGAGAATCCCATCCGACATATTTGAATTCTTGGGATATGTAAAATGTGTTGACATAAAAGATGAATGACTTGAGCATTTAATGCACGGTAAAGCATTTTCTTATGGATTCAAGGAGAAGTTTTCAGAAGTATCTAGAAGGATAAGGAGGAGAAAAAAGTGATGGATGGATTCGATGAATCTGATCTAAACCTAGGATCTACAAAAGAGATTAAGCAACAAAATATTAATCTACCTAATCAAGGAGGTATAAGGATGACCTAATTATGGGTTATGTAAAGTGCAGAAATAGGTTGATGTTATTGACTAGTGAACCTAAGCATAAGGCTAAGAAGAGCTATAAAGAGATGAACAAATTTGAGGTGATTACTTGAAGGGATTTCTAAGAAGATCAGAGATGGAGATCGTAAATCAACATATGAGTGTATTGGATCTGTATTTGAAAAGTGAGTTGCATATTTCATATCAGAACCTAGTGTAACTTTCTAATCATTGTATCACTTAAAATCCTTTAATCAAGGTTGAACAAGAAGTCATTTTGTAAACCCTTTAATCAAGGTGACATTCTAATGGGACGTTCTTAAGCCCTCTAACAAAGCCACTCCTAACAGGGTGATTAAATCCTTTAACAGGGTCACACCTAATAGTGTGTATTATAACCTTTAACAGGGTTCGCTTCTCACAAAGCTCACTTCTAAAGAGTGAAAATTTGGTAGCATGTTACTGGTGGTTTTTCCCCTATTGGGTTTCCATGTAAAATCCTTGTGTCATACTTGTGTGAAATTTATTTGATGTGTTATGTTGTTAAAGGTTTTATATTTTACAAGTTGATTGCTTTTGGATAGTGGACTACAAGTTTTATGCTACTAATATATTCTATAAAGACTGAGTGAATTTATGAATAGATCTAAGTTTTTTGAAGTGTTAAAAGTTGAATTAGAACATCTAGACTTCAGGATAAATGATTCACCACCCCCCATCTGAGTTATTCTAAAATCATTCTAACAAATAAGTCATCGCCCGTTCACCCGATCGGCTATTATAACCTCATTTTGGAAATGGCACAAAATGTTCTACAATAATAGTTTAACACAAGCTCTAGTCATCTAAAGTTTTGACCTTATTCAAAGCCTCTAAATCCTTCAAAATTGAGTTCAAATTTTTTGTACCATGTTTCCTTTTGTCACTTAGGATTACACCTACAAATGCCTAAGTGTGAAACTTAACAATCCTGTGAAACATAGGACTACTTTCAAGTTTTGGGTGACCTGTAATGAAAGTAGATGTCTGGGTTAAGGGTCAGCTTCCCTTGAATCACCTTGAAACTAAATTGAACTTAGAAGGGAAAAGAGAGGAGAAATGCATTAACTTGAAAACTAAAAAATGAAACTGGAGTGACTCACCAAATTTGAAAGATCTACAAATTGCAAACATACTCACAATGTGACTTAAAGAATAACTTTGAACTTCACAACTTCAACATATTTATAATGTTTCCCTTAGGAGTAATAAGGTGCCAATTGTAGATAGGAAGGGAAGAGAGTTCCACAACCCAAAATACTTATAAATGCACACACATAGGACTTTAGACAACAAAATGTGTTTCTGAATATTCAAATGAGAAGTACATCAAATAAAGGATCATTTTTAATCACATTAACCTTGACACAAGACTCATCAAATAAATCAAAAATCAGTAGGGAAAAGAAGGATAATTTCTATGCATTCAATCAAAAGGAGCCAAGACACAATCTTCTTCTCCAAGAGATACAAACATACATATCTCAGAGTGAGATAGGATGCAAGAACTGCCTCAATCAAAAAATGTGAGAGGTGTAAATAATTAAGAGGTGAGAATCTACAATTCCAAGAAATTTGGAATCCCATGACTAACTCCACCAAATTTGGGATTGAATAGGAGAAAAATCTACATTTAGGCCCATGGGATATGTTGTCCAAAATTAGTTAGGTTAACCTCCCCTAAAGGTGGTGAAATTGGGATATTTTCAAAATTTATGCCTTAGAAAACTTTCTCTTTCAAAATCAAATCTCACCTAATTGATGCAAGGGAGGATACTAAGAGGGGCCAAAGGCACACCCTAACTAGGTCCACCTTGTAGAACAACATGCGAAAGAAACAACACACAATAGTGAGAGAGAGAGTGTAGATGCTTTGATATATTATCTTCAAATTGATTCATACATGTTGAGCTATAAGGCCTTCCTGGTTTAGGCTAGATATTACAATCAAGTCCAGAAGTCCTCCAACATGCGAGGATCTGCCAACAATCTGTAATTTTATATCTTCTATCTTCTATCCCAAAACTGACTCCCTAAACTCTAACCAAACAACTATATTTATACAAGAGGCTACCGAGCCAAGTTGGCATTCAGATCCACAATCAACAGAAGGAATGACTAGATCTAGGTCCACATGCTTCCCAATGATGGATACCAACATTAAATCTGTGACCCAAATTAAATGCACAAGTCAGCCTCAAAATAAATCCAAAACAAACAACTCAGTAAGCAAGGGAACTGAGTGCTAAACAAGCATCACCAAGCACCATAGAAATTCATTGAGTGCCAGAGAGATAACCGACCAACACTGGTAAACAAAGGAAACCGAGCAACACCAAACTAACTCGGTCAAAGAAGGAACCAAGCAACACAAAAAAACTCAAATATGTTTTTGGTGACATAGGATTGCCACCAACCTGAGATGCTCTTGCATTAGACACCTAGGGTTATTTGAAATGATTCTCCAAATCATGAAATAGGTATTATCTGAGCTGCATCCAACTCAAACTATGAAATCCATGAACTTTCTTCAATCGGTCTATTCTTCCACTTTACCAGATATTCCATATATTGTTTTCCTCTTGTACTTCTACCAATTCTTTGCTCCAGAATCTTTTCAAATTCTTCATTCTACTTCTTAGGATAATCCATTGGTACTGTCATATCTTCATCAGGTTCATGAAACTCATACAAATCAACAATGTTGAATATAGGTGATATATCCATGTCATCAGGTAACTCAATCTCATATGCATTTCCACTATCAAATTTTCTCAAAATCTTGCAAGGTCCAAACTTCTTCATCTTTAGCTTCCCATATGTTCCAATAGGAAATCTACCTCTCTTCAAATGAACCATCACTTCATCACCAACATCAAAAGTCTTATGTCTTCTTGATCTATCAGCTCTATCTTTGTATTTTTTATTAATTTTCTCCAGCTTGTATTTCACATCTTCATGTAATGTCTTCATGTACTCAACAAACTTCACTCCTTTAGCACTTTTCTTTCTTTCATTAGCAATGTCTCTCAAATCATACATACCTCTTGGTTGTATGCCATTTACAATCTCAAAGGGTGTTTTTCTAGTACTGCTATTCATTGAATTATTGTATGCAAACTTTGCTTGTGCCAACACAGAATCTCAATTACTCGGTGTGTCTCCAACTAAACATCCCAAAATATTTCCCAAACTTCTATTCACAAATTCTGTCTGTCCGTCAATTTGTGGGTGAAATGTGGAACTATATTTCAACTCAGTACCAAAATTTATCCAAAGAGTCTTCCAAAAGTATCCAACAAATTTACTGTCTCGGTTAGAGATAATACTCCTTGATAATCCATGCAATCTGACAATTTCCTTAAAGAAAAGATATGCTACATGTACTGCATCTAATGTCTTTCTACAAGGTATAAAATGTGATATTTTAGAAAATCTATCCACAACAACAAATATGGAATCATTACCTCTTACTATCTTTCATAGGCTAAGAACAAAATCCATACTACTGTCAATCCAAGGTTTCTCAGGTACAACAATTGATGCAAGAGCATCTTGGGTCCTTGGAAATCCCGTGTCACCAAAAACATATTTGAGTTTTTCTGTGTTGCTTGGTTCCTACTTTGACTGAGTTGGTTTGGTGTTTCTTCATTTCCTTTGTTCACTGGTATTGGTTAGTTATCTCTTTGGCGCTCAGTGGTGCTTGTCTAGCACTCGGTTTCCTTTCTTACCTAGTTGTTTGTTTTGGATTTATTTTGAAGCTAACTTGTGCATTTAATTTAGGTTGCAAATTTAATGTTGGTATCCATCATTGGGAAGCATGTGGACCTACATCTAGTCATCCCTTCCATTGATTGTGGATCTGAAGGCCAACTTGGCTCAGTAGCCTCTTGTATAAATGTAGTGGTTGGGTTAGAGTTTAGGGAGTAGGTTCTAAAGATAGAAGATAGAAGATAGAAGAATTAGAGATTGTTCATAGATCCTCACATGTTTGAGGACTTCTGTACTTGATTGTAATATCTTGCCTAAACCAACAAGGCCTTATAGCCTGACATGTATGAATCAATTTGAAGATAATATAACATAGCATCTGCATTCTCTCTCTCACTATTGTGTTTTGTTACTTCCGTGTGTTTTTCTACAAGGTGGATCCAGTTAGGGTTTTCCTTTGGCCTCACTCCCCATCCTCCCTTGCACCAGGTGGTATCAGAGCAAGATGAGATCTGGATCTAGGTTTGTGAATCTAGATTTGAAGGTTCCTTCTTGTGAAGCCCTAGTTGAATTGTTGTGGGGTAGCAGATTACGATCTGACCTACAATTACAGAGGATTTTCAAGATGGTTTATGGGAGGAGAGATGAGGATCTAGGATTGGGAGACATGTTGAGACAACTTGCTACGAGATTAGAAGCTACTGAAATAGCCCATGGACATGGAACACACCTTGAAGATGTTAGAGATGATGAAATTGAAGTGGAATAAGGTGACGTAGAACCCACCCCTGTGATGGATCAATGTGAGGAAAGATTCCTGAAGGCTTTGACAAGTCTGAAGCCTAGACCACACTTTAATCCTCTTGAGTATGGTGGAAAATTGGATTTTGATGAATTGGTGGATTGGATCACCGAGATGGAAAAGTATTTTGAGTATGAAAATATACTTGAGGAAAAGAAGGTGAAAATTTCAAGCACAAAGTTGAAAAGTCATGCATCCTTATGTTGGGAATATCTACAGCTGGACAAAAAGAGGAAAGGCAAAGACAAAATCAAGGTATGGAGTAAAATGTCGAATAAATTGAAAGGAAAGTTCTTACCTTGTGATTATCAGATTAACCTAGTTAGGTGAATGCAAAGTTTAAGGCAAAAAGATAGCTCGGTAAAAGAATATACCAAGGAAATCTATAGACTAGATATCATATCTGGACATGGTGAAGATGATATGGAAAGAATTGCTAGATACTTGAAGGTTTGAGAGTTTCCATCCAAGAAGAAATCAGTTTGGTCAAATTGGAGAACATTCAAGAGGCTTAGCAATTTGCATTGAAAGTTGAGGAGAAATTGAATAAGAGACTTGAGAAAAGACAAAGAGGTAGAGGTGGTAGATTCCCTAGAGGAAGAGGTACATCTCATGGTGAAAACAGTAGATCTGAACTTGAAAAGATAAATCTAGATAAAGGCAAGACTAAGTGGAAAGGTGAAAGTTCATCTAGAGGCAAAGGTATTAACTAATGAGGTGCTTATAATAGAGGTGGTTTCTGAGGAACTTGTTACAATTGTGGAGAAGGACATAGATCATTTGAATGTACACATGCAAGTAAGAAGGCTGGTAGCAGTAGAAATGCTTTGGTCCAAGAAGAGTAACTGAATGAACCTGAGAAGGAAAATAGCTTGATGGTAAGGAGAGAACTTTGGAATGAAGGTAAAAAGGAAGCTCTAGTAAGGAAAAGTTTGTTTAAGACCAAATGTAGAGTTTCTAACAAATTTTGGAAGGTAATCATTGACAGTGGTAGCTCGAAGAATCTGGAATCTAAGGAGATGGTCACAAAGTTACAGTTGAAAAGGTTGGAACATCCAAAGCCCTATCAAATTTCATGGATCAAAGATGAGCATACACTCTTGGTAAGTGAACAATGTTATCTAAATTTCAAAATTGGAAAGTACTATGATAAGGTGTTATGTGATATCATGCCTATGGATTGTTGTCATATTTTATTGGGTAGACCTTGGCAATATGATAGACATGTTGTATATGATGGGAGATTGCATAGGTATACTATTTGGGCTGATGGGAGAAGAAAAATCTTGTTACCTTTGATGGAAGAACCTATTAGCAATGTTTGCATATCTATGAAAGTATGCTTGATGGAAGGAAGAAAGTTTGTTAAGGATTTAAAGAAAAATGATGTATGTTTTGTTGTGATTCCTAACAAACCGATTAAGAAAATAGAGGATAATGTCTCTAAGGAGATTGATAAGTTACTCACCGAGTACAGAGAAATTATTTTTGATAATTTACGTGATGTTTTTCCACTGAAGAGAAGCATTAATCATTGCATGGATCTTATCCCTAGAGCTAGTTTACCAAATAAGGCACCTCATTAGTTGACACCTACCAAGAGTCAATAATTGAACTGACAGATTCAAGAATTGTTGCAGAAAGGTTTGATCAGAGAAAGTTTGAGTCCTTGTGTGGTACCTATGATATTGGCACCTAAGAAGAATGGAGAATGGTGAATGTGTACTGATTCCAGAGAAATCAACAAGATAACAGTGAAGTATAAGTTTCCTATACAGAGAATGGATGATAAAATGGATAGTTTGACTGGAGCAAAATATTTTACTAAAACTGATTTGAAAAGTGGGTATCATCGTATCAAAATTAGAGAAGGTGATGAATGGAAGACTACTTTCAAAAAAAATGAAGGTTTGTATGAGTGGTTGGTTATGCCTTTTGGTTTAACTAATGCACCAAGTACTTTTATGAGGTTGATGAATGAAGTTTTGAAGAAATTCTTGGGTAAGTTTGTGATTGTATATCTTGATGATATTGTGATATTCAGTAAGACTAGAGAAGAACATTTGTTTCATGTTACACAAGTTTTGCAGAGATTGAAAGAAGAAAAGTTGCTGATAAATTTGAAAAAGTGTTCATTCATAAAAGAGGAGATTGTGTATTTGGGATTTGTGATTTCAACTGATGGTTTGAAAATGGATCCTGAAAAGGTTGATGCTATTTTGAATTGGACTACACTTGAGAATGCTAGTGAGGTAAGATCATTTCATGGTTTGGCAAGTTTTTCCCATAAGTTCATTAGGAATTTTAGTTCAATTTGTAATGCTATGACTAAAACTATCAGGGGAGACAAAATAAAATTCCAGTGGACACATTGAGTTGATAAAAATTTTGAGACTCTGAATTAGAAGATTGCTGAATTGCCTATTTTGGCATTGCCTAATTTCAATAAGGTATTTCAAGGGGAATGTGATGCAAGTGGAAGTGCAATTGGAGCAGTGTTGAGTGAAGAACGTAAACTTGTTGCTTTCTTTAGTGAAAAGTTGAATGGTGCAAAAAGGAAATATTTTGTGTATGATCAAGAATTTTATGCTATTGTTCAAGCACTGAAGAAATGGAGACATTATTTGATGCCGAGTGAATTTGTGTTGTATACCAATCATAAAGCTTTACAATATTTCAGTAGTCAGAAAAAGTTGAATCAGAGACATATCAAATTGGTTGAGTATTTATAGCATTATAAATTTGTGATAAAGCATAAGAGTAGAGTCACTAATCGAGTTATTGATGCATTGAGTAGAAGATCTTTGATGACCGAGATGAAAATTGAAGTTCTAGGCTTTGATGAGATGAGAGATTCTTATGAATTTGATCCTAATTTTTCTGAGTCATGGAGAAAGTTCAGAGCACCTATTCAAGATCAACAGAGTACTAAATGGGATGAATATTTAATGCAAGGAGGTATGTTGTTTATAAGTATTTAGTTGTGTATACCGAGAGGACCAATGAGAACTAATTTGATAAAGGAGAAATATAGTAGTGGTTTGGATGGACATTTTGGTGTTGATAAGACATTGAATTTGCTTAAGGAGAAATACTTTTGGCCACAATTGTATAAAGATGTTCAAAAATTGGTGCAAAGTTGTGGATTTTGTCAAGTTGCAAAAGGAGCAAGTCTGAATACTGGATTGTATACACCCATTTTTGTACCTGAGAAACCTCGGATTGACATCAGTATGAATTTTTTTCTTAGCATACCGAAGATAGTAAGAGGTAATGATTCTATATCTATTATTGTAGATAGATTTTCTAGAATGGCACATTTTATACCTTGTAGAAAAACATTAGATGTAGTACATGTAGCAAATCTTTTCTTTAAGGAAATTTTCAGATTGCATGGATTACCAAGGAGTATTATCTCTGACCGAGATAGTAAAATTGTTGGATACTTTTGGAAGACTCTTTGGAGAAAGTTTGGTACTAAGTTGAAATATAGTTCTACATTTCACCCACAAATCAATGGACAGACATAAGTTGTGAATAGAAGTTTGGGTAATCTTTTGAGATGTTTAGTTGGAGACACACTGAGTAATTGGGATTCTGTGTTGGCACAAGAAGAGTTTGCATACAATAATTCAGTGAATAGGAGTACTAGAAAAACACCTTTTGAGATTGTAAATGGCATACAACTGAGAGGTATATCAGATTTGAGACACATTGCTGATAAAAGAAAGAGAAGTGCTGAGGGAGTAAAATTTGTTGAGTACATGAAGACATTGCATGAACATGTGAAGTTTAAGCTGAAAAAGAGTAATCAGAAATACAAAGACAAAGTTGATAAATCAAGAAGACATAAGACTTTTGATGTTGGTGATGAAGTGATGGTTCATTTAAAGAGAGATAGATTTCCTATTGGAACATATGGGAAGCTAAAGATGAAGAATTTTGGACCTTGAAAGATTTTGAGAAAATTTGATAGTGGAAATGCGTATGATATTGAGTTACTTGATGATATGGATATATCACCTATATTCAACATTACTGATTTGTATGAGTTTCAAGAACCTGATGAAGACATGACAGTAATGATGGATTATCCTAAGAAGAAGATTGAAGAAATTGAAAAGATTTTGGAGAAAAGAATTGGGAGAAGTACAAGAGGAAAATAGTATATGGAATATCTGGTAAAGTGGAAGAGTAGACCGATTGAAGACAGTTCATGGATTTCACAGTCTGAGTCGGATGCAGCTCGGATCATACCTATTTCATGATTTGAAGAATCATTTCAAATAACCCCAAGTGTCTGATGTAGGAGAATCTTGAGTCCTTGGCAATCCCGTGTCACCAAAAATATATTTGAGTTTGTCTATGTCGATCGGTTCTTGCTTTGACCAAGTTGGTTCAGTGTTGCTCAGTTTCCTTTGTTTGTCAGTATTGGTCAGTTATCTCTCTCACACTCAATGAATTTCCTTGGCACATGATGATGCTTGTCTAGCACTTAGTTTCCTTGCTTACCAAGTTGTTTTTTTTGGATTTCTTTTGAGGCTGACTTTTGCATTTAATGTGGGTCATGGATTTAATATTGGTATCCATCATTGGAAAGCATGTGGACCTAGATCTGGTCATCCCTTCCATTGATTTTGGATCTAAAGGCTGACTTGGCTTGGTAGCCTCTTGTATAAATGTAGTGGTTGGGTTAGATTTTAGGGAGTAAGTTCTAAAGATAGAAGATAGTGTTGGAAATATAATTGGGAAATGTGATACTAAGAGGGGGGTGAATCAGATATCACTTACTAAACCATTTTCATTATGAATAAAACTATTGCATAGCATCAACAACACTTGATCATAATCAAATAATTGACATACTAAATAGCATCCATGAAAGCATTCATAACACAATGATTTTGGTTACCTAGAAACCCTTGAAAGGTAAAACTAGGGTAGGGATGACACCCACAAATCTTCAGTACTGCAATAATAAATTTTTCTTGTTAGGGCTTACAAAATTTGATCTACCCTATGAGGGGTCTTCCCTGTTAAGAACTAAAAGACTTAAATAGTCTACCTTGCTAAAGGATTTGAAACTTACAACAAAGTAAGCACTCGGTTAAGAGATTACAAAAAATCTGTTAGGACTACTCGGTTAAGAGATTTACCTTGATACACTAGTTAGAATGCCTCACTACCTAATCTTTTGGTTTGCACTATATGAAAATTACAGATCTTCTCTTTATTGTATTGTGTTGATCTCATCTATCAGATTTATCTATTTTTTGTCCTTTCACTACTTAGCTCGGTCACTAAACTCTGACTGAATCCTTCTCTTCACTAAATAATACATTTCTACTTATTCCCTTCACATTCGTTATCCCTTGCTACTACATTTTAGGGTTTAGATCTTGACCTTATATAATCAAAAAAACATCTTCATGATTCAAGATCTATGGTTTAGATTAATTCCTTTTGCCGCTTAAATCTTACTAATTTCTTATTGGCTCTAGGTATCGCATAGGGATCAATGATTGCTATGTAGATGTGTAACTACCTCCGTAATTATCTCAACAAAAAAAATACAAAACATGAATGTCGGCCAAAATGGTTTACCTCGATCACTATGCCAAAACAAACTCTTATGTCATTCTCTAGCTAACTCGGAAAATGTAGTTCCTGACACTAGGCATTCACTATACTTGATATATATTGATATCTCTAGTGCTCAGTAATCATTGCATATAAGACTTGGCAAAACTAGACTCGGTATACTACAAAAATACATAGTGACCATAAGTTTACTCAACAGTACTACTGCTCAATAAGTAAACATTACATAGCTTGGCCTTTACATAATGACTCAGTTGCAGTGATGACCGACCATAATTGCCTAGATAAATGATTAAGTGTGGGTCACTAATAGTCAACAAAACTATAGAGATCTACAATCTCCCCCTTTGACATTAGTGGCAAAAATACTTTGTCATGACATTACATCTGTATTTTCAACAAAAATATGTAGTATAAGAAAAATACTCCCCCTGAGATATATATGCATTCAAAATTTTCAAAATTTGGTTACCTCCCTTTGTCATGTCATGTCATTTTACTTCCCCCTTGATTTTGACACAACGAATATCTTTTGGAGTGGGGATCTCAAAGTGCTTCTCGAGAAATGGTTTATGCAGCATCATAACCATGTGTAGTGCAGTTTCCCATCCTCCAGCAGCAATAGTTAAAACTTTAGACTGCACTTCTAGCTCGGCAGCTAGATTGATTAGGCTCTTAGCAGTAGAAAGATTGGGATCCCTCTGGGTTAAGTCCTTTGCCTTGACCAACTTTCTCCGTATTTCCTCCAGGTGAGGTGTTAAAATTGTTTGCATAGAAAGTAGGTGAGATCTAATCTTTCCATCATTAGCCATCAGTTTGACTATTTTTCCTTGTGTATGCATGATCTTGACATAATGGTTGGAACTATTTTCTACATCAACACTTAAGGATTGACTAGTGGATTTGTGTTCTTGCTATAGTTGATCGATCAAATGTTGGTTCTCCTCAGTGAACTATTGTATATTGCAAAGTTTGGTGAGTAGAGAGTTTGCATTTACAATTACTTCTTTGGTCTCTACTACCAAAGTGAAAAGTGTGACCTGTTTAATTGCAATCTCGGCAGATACTTTCTCCAGCATCTTGGTCTCGAACTTTCTTTTCGACCACTCAAATAACTTATCATTGGTGGTGCTTGCTTCATTATTTACCTTCTGAACAATATGTACAAGTTGTTCCAATATGGGAGCGAAACTATTTACATCTGAAAACTCATAAACTTCATTAAATATATCTTTAATTTCATACAGAACCTGTTTCTGCTAATGTTCTCTTCTCAATTCTTCCTGCCTACTTTTCCTTGTCAATAAATCTTTCAATATTTTCACCTTCTCATAGGATAAGTTATCAGTATCCCATTTAGGAATAACAATAACTTCATCAATGATTACCTCTAGTGAAAAGACTTTCATTTTCTACTTGAGTGCCTTCTTAGGTGTGCTCCCACTTGGCATATGTACAAGAGCTTGTATTGCTTCTTGTTCTGTAGGCTCCTCTACCTCAGTAGCTTTGTCTTTTCCTTCTTTTCCTTCTATTCCTTTATCCTCCACATGAGGACTAGTAGCTTTTTCTTTTGACTGCTCTTCTTTTTCCTGGTGTATCTCCTCGGCAGATGTGGGTTGAATAACTGGTGCCGGTTTATCTGGTTCCTCGGTAGTGCTTGTACTGGATAACATGTCAACTGTAACAACTTCATATTTGGCGAGGGTAGTGTTACCAGTTGATGTCCCATCAATTTTTGGATAAGCTTTGACTTGCAAAAGTATAGTGTTACTGCCTAGCAAAGATGTCTCTTTTTCTTTCTCAGCCTCTATGTCTTCCTTGGTTAATACTAGATTCTTAACTGGGGTATCCTTTGTGATATCAATAATGTGTACTTCAAGTTCCTTCTGAATTTCCTCTACCTTGGGAGCTTCTATCTCCAAAATGGGAGAATCCATTACATTTAGTTTTGTTTTAGGCTCGGCATCCTTAGATGTACTAGCACCATTGTCTCCATCTTTTTCAATCAACAATCCAAACACTATCTTCCAAATCTTGACACTTTCATGGACAACATCCTCAACCTTGTGTTGAAGGATTAGATAAGCTCTGAGCTTAGGATCAAATTTGGCTCAGTGTTTCTCCATAGTTTTTCTAATGTTGGCAGGGGTGAGACTTGATTCCACTTGTGCTAAGGTGCTCTCCCTTATTTGTTTTTCACTATTAAGAGCATATTCCCATTTTTGTGCAACCCTATTGCTTAGCTCCTTAGGAATTCAGTTCTCCAACTGAATAGGTAACATCTTGAAAGTGAAAAGAATTTCAAGAATAGCATCTTCAAATTTTTCCTTCTCACCTATACTCATACTTCCAACTTTAACTCTTTCAAGTCATCCACTCCTGCATAGTTTGTGATTTTGTGGCATATTTCATCCATAGTAGTTCTAACATCCTGCAATGCAATCTTCTTCTTCACCTCTTCATCACTTGCAGTTTCTTCATCATCTTCTTGTACCAACACAAGTTTCCTTCTAGGCCTTTTGTTAGCCTTACTCGACACTACCTTAGGTTTTGCAAGAGCTCACAAAGATCATATGTGTGCCCTTTCTTAATGATTTTCCATGCCTGGTCCACTGCCATACAGGGGACACTATCTAACTGACTAGATTGGTAGAACTTGTGTGAGATAACCCTAACAACAATGTCAATTTCTAGATCTGCAACGGTGGAGATCATCATTCCACATTTGTTCCATACCACTTGTGTGTTTGCCTGAATTTCTTCTTTGCTAGAACACTTCATTGTCCTTTTTCCTTGAATTGTAGGGTATCCAGTGACTCGATGGATCATTTCCTTTGTTATCTTCATAGGTCCATCTTCCAGCCATAGTTGCATGTTGTGTACTCAACTCAACACTATTTTTATCCATTCAACTTTAAAATTTTGCAGGAAATCTAGGGCATGCACTAACCCTTGTTCAGCAACTAATTTATACTCTAGCTTCAATACTCCATTAACACATAACTTATCATACGCTTCCTTGATCTTGTAATCTCTGATTTCCCCAATTTTGCACATATAACATGACCTAATATCGTTCATCATCAACATATTTTCTAGAATTGAAGATAGGGCTTCAGACAAATCTCCTTTAATTGCAGATTCTAAAATTATCTTAAAAGTCTTTGGCTTGCAAACTTCATTTCTTACCAGTTGTGCGTTGAAAACTTCCATCCATTGTTTCTTCACTATAGCAGACGATGATGCCATTTAAATTTAAAATTCTGAAAAGAAATGTTTTCTTGGTAATGTACCTTTTTCTCATAAGTATCCTGTAGATTATTTTTGCCGACGGCACACTATAGAGATTCAGAATCATCTTTGACAAACTAGTTGCTCACACTCTGAATCTCTCAAAGAAATCTCAATTCGCTAGGTGAAATGCAATGAGTGGCAACCTTCTTCTTTATAGATTCCAAAAACTAAAATTAGGGCCTCATAAATGCTTCATACAAAATTTGTAAGTGGAATACAGCTGTCTCGACAAACTCATGCTAACCTCGGCTAACACAAGCTCAGTCAATAAAACCATTATGACACAGCTCGGTATCTATAGCATCTCGGCCATAACAAGTGCTTGGCATACACTGATAACTCAGTCAGAATACTATCACTCGGCATCAAAAATGAAATTTTCTATTTCACTCAGATATGTCCTAATGCATCTTTATCTATGCAGATTGGACTTCTACTCAATCTTTATGTTAAGAACTGATGTAAAATAAAGCTTTGTAAAATTTAGTTCCAAACATACCTTCTATGCTTAGTTAGAAGAAGTGTGATCACCTGATCCATCGGATTGGGTGACCTCAGATGTGCTAGCTTCACTAGTGCTTCCTTCTTCTTTCTTCTTCCATGTCTTATCCATTTGATTTTTCAATTTTTCACGGATATCTTCATTCTCATTCTAATCATTTCTTGGCATAGGTGATCTACAATCTTTCTATAGATGACCTATCTTATTACATTTGTAACATACCATGCTTCCATTCATCCAGCTTTTGGATCTGCCTCTAAAATGAGTCTTCATACATTTTGCTCCAATGTGTCCATATTTTCCACAGTAATGACAACTGTACCATGTGTTATAATCCCAATTCTATGAGTTGTTCTTCATAGGAGACTTACTCTGATCATTTGATGACCACCTTGGTTTAGATCTGCATTCAAATGCTTTATGCCCATACTTCTAACAGTTGAAACAATTTCCTTGAAACTTAGGTGAGGTAAGTGGATTACTAACCTTAGACCTACATTCATGTGCTTGATGTCCATGTTTCGTACAGTTAAAGAAATGTCCATTGAATTTAGGTTTAGAATCAAACTTACCATGTTTTCTTCTGCATATGTTGGTTGTATGTCCTAGCTTTCCACAGTGATGGCATGTGGGCTTGTTGTTCTTTGGTTTAGCATTCTTCTATTCTCCATTCTTTGATGATTCTCCTTCTTCAGTAGATGAAGCATGTTCATTTAGTCCAAGTCTAGATCTATCATCAGATCTTCTAGGTGACCTTAACAGTTCTTCAAAATATTTTGTAGCTTCATTAGGTTTGTTCATCCTTTCATTGATTTCCTTTTCAGATCTTAGTTCATTCCTCAATTGATCATTCTCAAACCTCAGATGGTTGATTTCCATATCTTTCCTGCCCAACTCTTGATTAACCAGCAGTAGTTGATTTACCATGTCCAGTTGATTATTGGTCAACCTTTTTCATGTCACTTGTCCTTTCATCTAATCTCATTGCAATTTGTCTTTTGTCATCTTCATCCATTGTCTTATCATCTTCAACTTTCTTTTTATGTTCAACTACTTCACAAAGTCTGACAGATTGAATTTCCTATTCTCTCTTTAGATTCCTAATGTCATCATTCTGTTAGGGATTTTTCTTGATAGGGCCCAAAATGATACTTGAACTTGTGTTCCTTGAGACTGATTCCCACAAGAGAAAGACCTAATTGTTGAGGATTGGATAAGATCCTCCTTTGTTTTTGAGCTCCACAAACTTAGGTAGGTATTACCTTCTGATGATGACTATCTTTACAATATTTTTGTGAGTGCACACTGATTAGCTTCTAGTCTTCTTAATGCATAAACCTATAGAACACTTTTCATATGACTGTAATCACCATAATGCAAACTTTAACCAGACAAAGTGTGACTGTAATTGAAGCAACAATTAGTGCTTTAAGGATTCTCATCCTTCTTCCTTTTAAGGAGGGACAACCTAATATGATTCTCCCTTTGAAGAATCAGGAAATATGAACTAAATGCCCTGGGCACAGTCCAATCTATCAAGTGCAATAAACATAAAAATAGAATGGTATTGATATATGATGTGAAAGTTTCAACTTTTCTTTAGAGATTAATGAAAGATACAACTATGAGAAACAAATACCAAACCAGTGCCTAATCCCAAGGGCAACAGAATCACAATGCAAATCAACAAGTAAACCCTAAAAGAAATACAACAGTATGCCTTACACACCAACTACAAATCCAAATAGGTTGCCTTACAAACTATTATGTTAACCAAATATTGTTATCATCAAAGATCCATACAAATATATTTACTCTCCAAGATGAAATATAAGAACTTTTAATTCTTTCCTTGAAAGAAGCTCGTAAAACAATCAAGCAAGTTGCCTTACAACTAGTATATTTCAAATCCCTAACATGAAAAACATACAAGAGCAAAATACATAAGCAAAGAGACAACAATAATATATGGTAGAAGTTGTAGTGTATTTGTATTAAAATCAACTTGCCACTTACATTCACAATTCAATTACTCAGAAGACTAGACACAAAGCTTGGTGATCTGCTTCTAAGCAATCCAGCTCTATTTTCTATATCTTTTCAATCTCTACTCCTTTTTTCTACCAACCTCTTACAAAATGAGTTTTCAACTCTATATAGCCTTTTCATAACCACCTTGGAATTCCCTCATTAATGGGAATGCAACAAGCTTCGGGTGGTTGGAAAACCTAACTCTTTTTAAAGCATAAAAATACAACATATACAACCAACCCTCAGGTAGTGAAAGGACAAAACTTCCTCAAAATATGGTACATCTTTGGCTGCTCAAAATCTGACACCTTCAACTGCAAATATTTATGATAGCTCCTTGATTTCAATGAGACATGGTGACCGCCATTTTAGGCTAACCTACACCATTCTTGAATGATGGCTTATCAATCTTGTATTCCTTGGATTAGGTGTCAGGTGTGTCAAATGTCCTTTTCAATCTTCATCCAAAATGTCCAAATCAACTGCGGCAGATTTAGCCTTTTTGGGCTTTGTCATTTCATCCCATGAAGTTACCTATTCCTCTGATGGCCAATTAAAACCTTGGACAAGTTGTAGTTGGGCTTTTTGTCTCTCCCATCTGGCATCCATAATTGCCTTAACATCTAACACAAACTTGGTGAGGTCTACCTCTGCTTTCATGGCTTCATCTAAGGCTCTATTGAAGCTTTCTAAATCAACATCATTATCCTCACCTAAAAATGCCTCTTTCCTAGGTAGTAGAAGATCAGCATCTGATCTCCAATTATCAAGGCTCTTTATTGTCCCATCTGTACTCAAAATCGAAGGGATGAATCTATTGGTACAGGAGCTGAGCATGGCTATCTTAGCCTCAATGAAATTTGCCTTACCCTTGAAAAGTGGTATGATGGATTTAACTCTGTCAATCTCCTCACCAACTCCTACAACTGTCTCTAGTATGTCACTCCCCATAGATTGAGCAAAACTCAATCTTTCAAAAATTTGTACTCTGATAGACCACACTGTATGAAATCCACTCAAAATTTGCACATAATTGTTGACCTCCTTTTGCAATTCTAGAAATTTTCCATAAGCATTATGAACTAGGTCAAATTTATCCTTGATTGTGTTCAATCTATGGTGCAAAACACTCAACAGGGCTTGTAATACTACCTCATTCTTTTCATCATTGATCTTCTTCAATTCAGTTGCCACCTCCTCATCTATCATTCCTTGTGCCTCTGTTAATGTTGGCTGCTCAGGAGGTGCAGGAACTACTACAGGGGTATTTATAATTTGCAATTGTAGTTCCTCTACCTATTTTTCTAATGCTATGACTTTTATAATCTGTAAGTCTCTATCCTTCACTAGGGCACTATAATCCTCCAAAAGATTCCCATATCTTTCTGAAAACTATTTAGTTTTATCTTCATTTAATTTTGCAAATTGGGTCAAAACCTAAGAAATTTCTAGGTCCCCTGTGTTGTGGATTGACCACACTATTTAATCTCCCTCCATTTGTTCTTTCACATTCAAAATTTGTGGCTTCTTATCTTTAGGATAAAGACTCCACATGGCTAAAGCCTGACTTTTTGGGCTATACCCAAATCCTCTTATTATGTCTCCTACTTGGGTTTCAGAAGACAGAGTGACATCTTCTTGCCTCTTTATTTGATCAATTATGAAGTCAGTATACAAACTCCACCCAGGTACAAGCAACATGTTTCTTTTTCTTACTAATTTGTGGGCCTCGTCTAGAGTAAGAGTTTCACTCCCTAGGTCATATTCTTTCAATTGTTGCAATGCCTCCTCTAGTACTTGACCCTCCTCTATTATTTGTACACTTGAGGCCACTTGTTTTCGTTTATGCCATAGCAAAAAACTTTTGAATTCCTCAGAATTCACAAAATTATCATCCTTAATAAAGGCATCTTGTTCAATTAATCTTTCATCTTGGCCCAATGCCAGAGGCAATTCCACATCTTGTGTCCCATACCTTCTTTTCCTTTTTGCTTCTCTGACTACTTTCCTGATCTCATGATCATGGAAACTAGCTCCAAGATAAAGGGCACTTACCCTATCTTTTTTCTTCCTCTCTAAAGGCTCTCCAATCATCAATTTTTGCTTCTTTTTCTGGGCCTCAGGGGTGTCCTTTGAGCTAGCCAACTCACTGAGGTTGACAGTCTCACCTCCTTCCTTTGGTTCTTCAATTAATGGCTACTCCATAGGGGGTGGGCTATATATGGGATAGCCACCATCACTATCCTCATCACATTCTGATTCTGAATGGGCCTTTTTTCCCTGATTAGCATCATCAATTTGATCCTTCATGGACTCAACTAATGTATCAAATTGAGCCATCATTTTCTCAAGTCTTTGGAGGTAAGGCAAAGTGGGAAAGAAGCCCCCAAATGCCAATCCTTTTCCTTTAAACTCCTTCTCAATTTTGTGTAACCAATCCAATTGCCAAATTCTTTTCTCCGCCTCATCATCTTCAATGATGTTTCTGATCACATCCTCCTTAGGATACTCTTCATGTAGCTTATTGAAAGGAATGGTAGGAATGTAGTATTTCCTTGCAGCAACCATGAAGCCTTCTATATCTACATACCTATGTGAAGCTGCAAACATCCAGTATTTCTCTAACCAATCATTCACCTTACTAAAAGCTCCCTTTCCAATTGTAATATAATGCACTCTGAAGTGCCAAGGAGTGAGAGTCCCTTTCCTATGGGAAGCCAAGTGTTCCTTTTCTGTCAACATGAGTTGGTAGACAAACTCTAGAAATGCAACTCTTGGTGGAACATAAAATGGAAGTAGATGAGGAGGCTGAGGGAATCCATAAACCCTAATCATTGTATAGCCCTTCTCATAGTAAATGTCTCCCCAATTGTGACCCTTGGTCCAAGTATGAACAAACTGTTGTGGTCTCACCAATTGTAGGACCTTGGTGGATAATCTAGTACAATTTAACTCCCAAACTCTAGAGAATGGGGTACACAATCCAGTTCTCAAAGGCACCAAAATCTTGCCTAGGGCAAGAAGGGCTCCAAACTCCTAACCAAAACTGTACTAGGTTAGGCTATCCATTCCACATCATTTGTGGTTTGAGATCATTCAAATTTATAAGACCATAATTGTGATACACAATTAGGTGCATCAAAAGGGAGTAGTGCATGAATCTAGGTAGAGAACCAGAGGTGAAATTCTTCAATGATAGCAAATGCTCATGCATCTTGTTTATTACATAACCAATATAGTCATATCCTTTGCTCACCATACGGCTCTATGAATCCATCACTAACATCAAAATATCAAATGTAATCCTCTCAGGGCCCGCATCAATTCCCAAAACCTGGCATATCCCATATGCAATGTATTTCATGTAAAACTTCAGGTCCTTGTAAGCATATGAAATCGATCCAGCCATAGTTGCAATATAATTTTTATTTTCTTTAGGCATATGACTCTTAATCTCCCTAGAGACCAAAGCAGCCTCCCTAACATATCTATTCTCTTGAGCCTGCAAGTTAATTTATGTGGCCATTGGAAAATGAATTCTCAAAGCATTCATGAAAGAGTTCTGGTCTAGGGTTATCAAAGGTGAACCATCCTCTTTTCTAATGGTCTTTGAGAGAGGATCATATCTCTGAGATAGCATGAGGAGTAAGTCTACATCTAGAAAAACCTTCGGGACAATCAATTTGGCTAACCCTGAAGTCCAAGGGTTTGAAACTAGTATGACACTATCATGGTTCTTGTAAAAATAGCTGAAAAGACACATGCCTATGATTTTAGGCATCCTGGCATCTCTACAATAAGCTAAGTCATCGACAAAAATGTAATCACTAACCTTCTTGTTTTGGGACGAACCCAGCAAGAGAGTGAGAAACTCATTTGAAAAAATTTCCTTCACTTTCACTTTCATCCCCCGACTACTGGAAGCTCTACTTTCTATCACCTAACTCATCCTAACTGTAGCTCTGGAAATCCCTTTGTAAATTCTCTGATCACACTGCAAGTCCAAAAAGCTCAGAAAACCTAGCGCTCTGTACTTCTTCAATAAGCTTCATAACTCTAAAATGAGCCGCCTCTAACTATTTTAACCTGCAGTATTGAATGTGCCACCATATCTGACATCTCCAGCTATCAAAAGGTCACTTCTATGATTACTTCGGCACACACAGGGTTTCAATTTACTAGTCATAACCAGAAATTTTTAAATTTAAACATTCTAAGACTTGGTGACTGAAGGAAAAGACGCATAGTCATTTTATAATATTGGCACCTTTAGAAAAGTATTTCGAGATCTGGTGACTAAGAGGGATTCTCATAGTCGCTGAACACTTTTAACTTTTCAAACTTTATTTTGAGATTTCCTTACCTGACCATCTGGAGATCTGGTGACTGAAGAGAAGAAACCTTGATAAATTTCATTCTGAGATCTGGCAACTATAGTCAAAACCATAGTCACAGCACCATATTCATTCTTTAAAACATTCAGCAATCACCCGACCTGGAGATCTGGTGACAAACCTAAAGTCTCATAATCTCATAAAACTTTGACTATTTGACTTTTTATCTAAGAATACATGACTGTCATTGATCTCATTCCTCATTTCATCTTACAGCCCACATTAAATCGTGAGAGATTTTCACAACTAACCGCTTGATTCAGCGACCCAGGGATAACTGTGTCGCTGAATTGCTGGAGGTTCTCTACTTAACCATGAAGAACTTGAGATCGCATGACCACATAGTCACCATATCACTAAATACAATCATAACCACCAGGCCTTAACCATTTCATTAACCTTCACTTGACCTCGGGCAAATCTAGAGACTTGGCGACAAAGAGTTCTCGGTAAATCTCACAATCTTTCACTTAACTAGGGTTTAGTCCTGAGAACACATGACTGAGGCATTCTCCAAGTTGTGAGAACATTTCTTAACTCTAAGTTACATTTGGAGATTAAATACTAGCCATCGATCAAAACTTCATCTTATGGCTATCATCAAGTCTAACAATCCTTTATCACTTAACCGCTACATTCAAAGATTTGGAGACTACCGCGTCACTGAATAACTAACCGCACAAGAGATAGCCACCAACATTGGGAGATAACATGACCAAAGGAACTCTCAATCACTAAATGAAAAGACTAACCATGAGGGGATCATGAGATCTAGAGACAAATGTCAAAGAAGACCTCTGTTACATCCAGAGATTCAGTGACTAAAAGAACTCATAATCACTGAACAAAAGACCACTTTAATAAAACATCTTGAGATTTCCTGACCATAGGTAAATTCAATTCAAAGATTACATGACTATAGTCCCTTAATGATAAATCTGATACAGCAATTGCTAGATCTCAAGAAAACATTGCGAGATCTGAAGACTAAAAGGGAAACGCTAAATCGTTAGATAATAGGGAATATTCTAAAAGGCTCATGAGATTGGGCAACAAAGGCTTTCGAGCATTCGCTAAACAAAAGGGAATATTCCTAAACCTTAAGGAGACTTGGCGACTAAGAGTAAAATAGAAGCAAACATGCTTATTTTAAGACTTAAGTCATCCGATTAAGTAACAGGAGATTAGAACGTTGATGACCAAAACTAGGGTTTTTCTGATTTTCAAAGGCAATTAGACCTAGAAAACCCTAAAAACTACAATTTTTTTAGGATCATTTAGAAATTTAGGGCAAAAAAAAAAAATGAGGATTCTAACCAACACATTCAGTATGGTATTTTTCTCCATTTACTCTTTTATGGCTTTGTCACTTTCTGCAGAGTTCCAATTATCAAATAATCCAGTTGTATCTTCTTCCTAATACTGTGATTCATTTTGTTGAATAGCAATTTCTCTCCTTTTTCTCAAGGATTTCTTCAGTTCACTTTTGGCTGCTTCCAATTGTTGTAATGCTAGTTGTACATTAATTTTCTGATTCTCTATGACCTTTCCCAACTTATAGACTTCCATCTCAAGATATTTTTCTTCAAGCAGTTAGACTTTCTATGAGAAACCTTGCAGCTCTGATACCAATTGTTGGAAATATAATTGGGAAATGTGATATTGAGAGGGGGGGTGAATCATATATCACCTACTAAACCTTTTTCATTATGAATAAAACTTTTTCATAGCATGAACAACACTTGATCATAATCAAATAAATAACATACTAAATAGCATCCATGAAAGCAATCATAACACAATGATTTTGGTTACCCAGAAACCCTTGAAAGGTAAAACTGGGGTGGGGATGACACCCACAAATCTTCACTACTGCAGTAATAAATTTTTCATGTTAGGGCTTACAAAATTTGATCAAAACTTGACCTACCCTGTGAGGGGACTGCTCTGTTAAGAGCTAAAATACTTATACAGTCTACCTTGCTAAAGGATTTGAAACTTACAACAAAGTAAGAACTCAGTTAAGAGATTACAAAAAGTCAGTTAGGACTACTTGGTTAAGAGATTTACCTTGATACACTGGCTAGAATGTCTCAGTACCTGATCTTTTGGTTTGCACTGTATACAGATTACAGATCTTCTCTTTACTGTATTGTGTTGATCTCATCTATTAGATTTATCTATTTTCTATCCTTTCACTTCTTAGCTTGGTCACTGAACTCTGATTGAATACTTCTCTTCACTTAATAATACCTTTCTTCTTATTCCCTTCACATTTGCTATCCCTTGCTACTACGTTTTAGGGTTTAGATCTTGACCTTATATAATCAACAAAACATCTTCATGATTCAAGATCTACGGTTCAAATTAATTCCTTTTTCCACTTAAGTCTTACTAATTTATGATTGGCTCTAGGTATCACGTAGGGATCAATGATTTCTAAGTAGATGTGTAACTACCTCCGTAATTATCTCAACAAAAAAAATAAAAAACATGAATGTCGGCCAAAACGGTTTACTTGGATCATTGTGCCAAAACAAACTCTTATGTCATTCTCTAGCTAACTCAGCAAATGTAGTTCCTGACACTCAGCATTCACTGTACTTAGCATATGTTGATATCTCTGGTTCTCGGTAATCATTGCATATAAGACTCAGAAAAACTAGACTCGGTAAACTACAAAAATACATAGTGACCATAAGTTTACTCCACAGTACTACTGCTTGGTAAGTAAACATTACATAGCTCGGCCTTTACATAATGACTCGGTCATAGTGATGATCGACCATCATTGCCTCGATAAATGACTAAGTGAGGGTCACTAATAAGAAAACAAAACTATAGAGATCTACAGATAGAAGATAGAAGAATTACAGATTGTTGGCAGATCCTCACATGTTTGAGGACTTCTTGATGCAGGAGCATCTTGGGTCCTTGCCAATCTTGTGTCACCTAAAACATTTTGGAGTTTGTCTATGTTGGTTAGTTCCTTCTTTGACCGAGTTGGTTGGTAGTTGGTCGATTTCCTTTGGTTATTGAGTGTGGTCGATTATCTCCTGGGTGGTTAGTTATTTCACCGGTGCTTGGTGATGCTCATCTATTTCTCGGTCATCCTCGCTTACCGAGTAGTTTCTTTTGAGTTTCTATTGGGAAAACTTGTGCATTTATTATGGGTCATAGATTTAATGCTGGAATTAGCCATTGGGAAGCATGTGGTCCTATATCTAACCATTCCTTCTGTTGATTATGGATCTGAAGGCTGACTTAGTTCGGTAGACTCTTGTATAAATGTAGTTGTTTGGTTGTAGATTAAGAGGTAGTTTTTAGTTAGAGATATGACAGAATATTAGAGATCATTGGTAGATCCTCACATGTTTGAGGACTTCTATATTCATTGTAATAGCTAGCCCTAACCGGGAAGGCCTTATAGCCCGACATGTATCATTCTATTTGATGAAAATTAATGAAAGATCCTACAATCTCTCTCATTATTGTGTGTTGTTTCTTTCATGTGTTGTTGTGTAGGCTGGATCATTAGGATGTGCCAATGTTTGGCCACTGTTGAACTTTCCCTTACATCAAGTGGTTTCAGAGAAATGTGAGATCTTGATCTAGGTCTGCGGATCTAGGTTTGTAGGTTCCTCTTGAGAAGCCCTAGTTGACTGTTGTGGGGTAGCATATTGTGATTTGACTTGCAATTGCATAGGGTTGTCAAGATGGTTCATGGGAGGTGAGATGCAGATCTAGGATTGGTAGATATGCTAAGGTAGATTGCTTCTAGATTAGAACCTATTGAAATAGCCCAGAGAAGAGGCAGACATCTTGAGGATGTTAGTGATGATGAAATTGATGAAGAACAGGAAAATGCAAAACCTACACCTGTTATGGATCAAGGTGAAGAAAGATCTTTGAAGGCTTTGACAAGTCTAAAGTCTACACCATATTTCAATCCTCTTGAGTATGGTGGAAAACTATATTCTGATGAATTGGTGGACTAGATCACCGAGATGGAAAAGTATTTTGAGTATGAAAACATTCCTAAAGACAAGAAGGTGAAGATTGCAAGCACAAAGTTGAAAAGTCATGCATCCTTATGGTGGGAACATCTGCAATTAGATAGGAAGACAAAAGGAAAAGACAAAATCAAGGTATGGAATAAAATGGTAAATAAATTGAAAGGAAATTTCTTACCTTGTTATTATCAGATTAACCTAGTTTAGCTAATGCAAAGTTTAAGGTGGAAAGATAGCTCGATAAAAGAGTATACTAAGGAATTCTATAGATTAGATATCAAATCTGGACATGATGAAGATGATGTGGAAATAATTGGTGGATACCTAAATGGTTTGAGAGTTTCCATCCAAGAGGAAATTAGTTTGGTCGAGTTGGAGAGCATTGAAGAGGCTTATCAATTTGCATTGAAGGCTGAGGATAAACTGAACAAAAGACATGAGCAAAGACAAAGAGGTAGAGGTGGTAGATTCCGTAAAGGAAGAGGTAGATCTAATGATGAAAATGGTAGATCTGAACCAGAAAAGACAAATCTAGATAAAGGCAAGACTGAGTGGAAAGGTGAATGTTCATTTAGAGGAAGAGGTAGTAACTACCAAGGTGGTTATAGAAAAGGAAGTTTATGAGGAACTTGTTACAATTTTGGAGAAGAAGGACATAGATCTTTTGAATGTACCCATGCTAGTAAGAAGGATGGTAGCAGTAGAAATGCCTTGGTGCAAGAAGAATCACTGAATGAACCTAAGAAAGAAAATAACTTGATGGTAAGGAGAGCACTGTCAAAATGAAAGCAAAAAGGAAGATCCGGTAAGAAAAAGTTCTTTCAAGACAAGATGTAGATTTTTTGACAAAGTTTAGAAGGTAATAATTGACAGCGGTAGCTCAGAGAATCTGGCATCTGAGGAAATGGTCACAAAGTTATAGTTGGAAAGGTTGGAACATCCAAAGCCCTATCAGATTTCATGGATCAAAGATGAACATACATTCCTGGTAAGTGAACAATGTTATGTGAATTTGAAGATTGGAAAGTACTATTATAAGGTGTTATGTGATATCATGCCTATGGATTGTTGTCATATTTTGTTGGGTAGACCTTTCCAATATGATAGACATGCTATATATGATGGGAGATTGCATAAGTATACTATTGTGACTGATGGAAAGAAATAAATCTTGTTACCTTTGATGGAAGAACCTGTGAGTAATGTTTTCACATCTGTGAAAGTTTGTTTGATAGAGGGAGGAAAGTTTGTTAACTCTTTGAAGAAGAAGGGTGTATGTTTTGTTGTGATCCCAAACAAACCAAGTAATAAAATAGAGGATAGTGTCCCTAAGGATATTGATAAGTTACTCATCGAGTATAGTGATATCATTTATGATAATGTACCTAATAGTTTTCCATCAAAGAGAAGCATTGATCATTGCATGGATCTAATCCCTGGAGCTAGTTTACCGAATAAGGAACCTCATCAGTTAACACCTACCGAGAATCAGGAATTGAACCAACAGATTCAAGAGTTTCTGGAGAAAGGTTTGATCAAATAAATTTTGAGTCCTTGTGTAGTACCTATTGTATTGGCACCTAAGAAGAATGGAGTATGGAGAATGTGTACTGATTCCTAAGAAATCAATAAGATATCAGTGAAGTATAGGTTTCCTATACTGAGAATGGATGATATAATGGATAGTTTGATTGGAGCAAAGTATTTCACCAAAATTGATTTGAAAAGTGGGTATCATCAGATCAGAATCAGAGAAGGTGGTGAATGGAAGACTGCTTTCAAGACAAAAGAAGGTTTGTATGAGTGTTTGGTTATGCCTTTTGGTTTAACTAATGCATTGAGTACTTTAATGAGGCTGATGAATAAAGTTTTGAAGAAATTCTTGGGTAAGTTTGTGATTGTATATCTTGATGATATTCTAATATTCAGTAAGAATAGAGAAGAACATTTGTTTCATGTTAGACAAGTTTTGTAGACATTGAAAGAGGAAAAGTTGCTGATAAATCTAAAAAAGTGTTCATTCATGAAAGAAGAGATTGTGTATTTGGGATTTGTGATCTCAACTGATGGTTTAAAGATGGATCCTGAAAAGGTTGAAGCTATTTTGAATTGGCCTACACCTATGAATGCTAGTGAGGTAAGTGTTGTCACTAAGGATTGCACCCAATTTGCTAAGTGTTAAATCCCAACAATCTTGTGAAACATGGGACTATTCTCAGGCTATGGGTAACCTATCTGAGAATAGACCTCCAGTTTAAAGGTCAGACTCCCTTTGGATCACTTAAAACTGACTAACTTTTAGAAGGAAAGGGATAGAGTGCATAAAACAAATAACTAAAACTGATTTGAAAACAAGGTGATCCACCGAATTTGAAAGAAGATTCACAACTGAATTAAGCTTACTAAAACAACAAAAAAAAAAATTGAATTTCACAACTTGATTCTACCACCTTAAACTCCTTATGAAAATAGGGTACTTGAAACACTGATAAGGGAAGATGATTCCACAATTTTGATCTTTTCAGTTTGCACACAAAATAACACTATAGAGCTAAGATGAACTCTTGAACATTCACTTGGATCAACATGCAAATTAAGGATACAAGGACATCACAGTAATCCTGCATGAGATTCAAAAGAAGAATTCTGAAATTGTAGGGAAACAAGAAGGATCAATTTTATTGCTGAAAAGAAACTAAGTACAAGATGTGTCTCTTAGAGCTACAACACTCATATCGGAGAGAAAGAATGAAGAGCTAACCTCCATCACTGAAAGTGAGAGGTATATAACTAAAACCTAGGAATCTGCATTCATGACTCACAACCTCCTAAAAATGGAAAAATCCCACAAATAGGCCCATGAATACCTCCTTAACTTAGATGCCAGATTCTCAAGTCTTTAGGGGTAGTGGAAAAAGTGGGATGCCTAAAAAAAATGGTCAAAAGAAGACCACTCTAACCCCCTAAGTCATGCACTAACCATATTCTAATGACAGTTTATAAAAACACCATCCCTAGAATTTACATTAATAAATCATGCAATGACTTGACATTTAAAATCTCATCCCACTAAGACACAAAAATGGATTTAATGCATATCCTAAAATGGTCTCAACCCAAAATGGGGAAACACATTTTAAAATGATAACATTAAATAATGGAACCCACCTATGCCTAAAACAAATCATGGATTAATCTATATTTTAAAATATTCTCAACCCAAAAATGGGGAAAATATATAAAATATTTACATCACATAAAATCCAATGTTTTTTAAGAAATCACAGTAGCAAACTAAGTCCTCAACCCTAAAAAAAGGGGGAGAAAGAGATAATGCACTATTAACCAAAACCCCTTCCTTTGAAAATGGAAGCCACTGTCATCAAACCCTCCAAACACGGCAACTGGCAAGTTTCCCTCTTCGGCTGGCAGTCTCTGCACATGGTTTTAGAAACATCTATCAAGGATCTCGTGGTGTCATACTATCAAGGTAGGCATCATTTTTTTTCATTTCATTCCACTTCGTTGTGTTTTTAACTCTGCATTTGATTTTTGTGTGTTTGGCTCCTTCTGTAAATTCCTTCTCTGTTATCTACATTTGATTTTATCATATATGCCTTTTATAACTTAACATATTCAAACCATGAGTGAATGCTTATATTTTGTATTCACTATTAGATTTTGGGGCCGAGGGCCATGCCCTGTTATTTTCATTTCATTCCATTGTACCATGTCTTTTACTTCTGCATTTTTCAATAATTTGAGTACTGGCATTCATCTATGAGTATTGTTGTTAAGAACTTTGCATTTGGTACTGTGTTCACAATGTGTATTCAGCACCATGAATAATCAAGGGCATGGCATTTCATTTCTTTTTCATTTGATTACCACTATTATCTCTGTATCCTCGAGGGCATTGTGTATTCATAGTTAAAAGATAGCCTGTCAGAAATAAAGCTAGGGCATTTTTGTATGATCTTCTTTAATGCCGACTAGGGAAGGTCTATGAATTCACTGCTATATGTCTTTGATAGCCATGAGCTTTCATGGTTAGCTATGAGTTTACCATAGGGCATAGCATCCCTGTCAATGATGCCTATGTCTTAATGCCTTTTCTTTAAAGTGTGGCCCGCAAACCTAGGGCACAACACCTCTTGTTTACATTCTTTGTTTGGCTAAGATAGAAAAACCTCTCGGTAAGAAATCGGGCTCACTGTTTTGACCTCACTGGTCTATCTGTGGTATCAAAATAAATTCTCATTGCTTATTGCTGATATTTTTCCCTTTTGAATCTCGGGGCATAATGCACATGATGGCATACCTTTATGTGTTTTATTTAGTACCATATGATATTATTTCCATTTATATTTCATTTTTTTATCTCACTATGGCATAGTCTTCACCGATAACATCCATAGCCCATGAGCACTGCCACTAGGGCATTAACTCATGCTTTAGTCTATGTGTCTGTTGTCGACTCACCATTCCCTGCCTGCTGGATATATATCGGTGAAGGTACTAGCTAGTAATGACATTTTCTTTCCCCTACCAAGCCAGCCTAAGAGCTTCATTCTTTCAATACTTACTATTTTTATTGACTTGTTTCATCTCCTGCATATGAGGATGGGTTCGTTGTCACATCCCAGCCCGTGAGCCTATCATTTTGGCATCCTTGCATGCTTGTTCCTTTCAATAGTCGTGAGCCATGAGCTCTAGAATATGCATTTACCTACCACTACATCTAACTTCAATATGGCTCGTATCTTAGTGCCTCTATTATTGGCTTGATCCTTTACTATTCATCATGGCGCAAGGCATAATATGCTTGTAAACTCACTACATAGTCTTTGCTAGCGATAGCTTGCGGCTCTTTGTTATTGCTTATGTATGGCACCATTCATGTTGTGGTAGGCTTGTTCTGTATTGTATGCGAAGACCCAATTTGTTACATTCTTGTCTTGTCATGCCATGAGCTCATGTAATTATTATGGCCTACAGGCTATGGCTAGGGAATTATTTCCTTAGTTCATGGGGCACTATTTTACCAAGCTCTATTGACACCTCCTCCATCATTATGGTGTTCACTATCTTCATACACAACCATGCATCTTGAACCTATAGTAGGGCACCCTCTATGTTGATTGCTCATGGCATTATCTTTAGCCTAAATCAATAAATGGTTCTATTTTAGTTACTTATTGTAAGTTCAAACTTGGCATCTTTTGTTTGTTGAGGCCCGCACTCTGAATTTTTGTAGCACTGTTGGTCTACTAGCATGATGTTTCATTTTCTTTAGATGTTCACGTGCCCTAAACGCTTAAGGCCTGGGAGCCTATTTCCCCTATTTACTTATGGCTGATTTTTTAATGTTGCCATGTTAATTGTTGTACATGCTTATGATATTGTATTCATTTATGAACATGCTTGTGCCCTATTGTTGATAGTTTATGAGTTTGTTGATCTTTACACCCTTCATAAGGTTCATCTGTCATACATATTTTTCCCTACATCTGGCATTCTAATTACTGATTCACCATTGTGTATCATCCAGACATTCTAGATTAATGATGTTGTATGTATGCCATCTATTGTTTATTGGCTCATACATAGGCTATAAATACGATCATACATTAGCACATAATCTCTCATGGAGCTTGGGAACTTATTGTATGCTGGTTATTACATGTATAATGAAAGTTCACCATTTATATTTGATTCTTGGCATGAGATGTCAACATTATGCTTGTTGATTTATGCACCCAGGCCCGTATATCTTGATCTTTTGGCATTACTATTTTGATTGCTGATGTCTGGTACCCATGAGCCCTTCTAATGCTAGTGTTTGACAATGTTTCATTTGATTCACCTTTGTGATCCCTGAGTATTCCATTGATGCTACCTTATATGGTTGTTCCTCCAGTTGATCATGGGTGTTCTTGGCCCGTGATGCAGTCACTGACAAGGAAACTTGAGGTTTTCCTACCATGATTTGCATCAAGGGTCAAGGTCATTCATCTAGGACCCAGCACCCTTGGATCATTATTGGATCAACTTCTCCTATATCTACACATGGAACAAACACATCAATAAAAACATGGTGCTTCCTTTATTCCTTGTAGCCTTTTGTGCACATGCCTTGACCACAGCCTTTCCTAGAGGTGTATGGCTGAGTGTATGTATGCATCTTGTAAATATAGTGATACTAGGCATTGCTTAGATCCATGGATCCAAACACCATTACCAGACAATGTCTAGTACCCCTATATTTTAATTGATTACTTTATCTATATCTACACTCATTCATCCAATTCTAGTAACGGCTATGCTCACGGCCTGTGTGAGCTTGGATAAATGTTCTTTTCAGTTCTTTCCCTTTTTTGAAACATACTTAACATGATACATGCACATGTAGTCTTACATGCATTTCATTTCCTTTTTTCTTTAATGTACCTTAAAATGAACACAAATATTAAGAAAGACCACTAATAATTTCAAACTAGGGTGCAGTAGTCTAACTTAGTAACTAGGCCTCTTCAAATGAGTAAAATACTAATAACAGTAAGATCATTTCATGGTTTGGCAAGTTTTTACCAAAAGTTCATAAGGAATTTCAATTCAATTTGTAATGCTATGATTGAGACTATCAGAGGAGATAAAAGGGAATTCAAGTGGACACATGGAGCTGATAAAATTTTTGAGACTCTAAAGCAAGTTGTTGAATTACCTATTTTGGTATTACCTGATTTTAGTAAGGTATTTAAAGTAGAAAGTGATGCAAGTGGAAGTGTAATTGGAGCTGTGTTGACTCAAGAAGGTAAACTTATTGCTTTCTCTAGTGAAAATTTCAATGATGCTAAAAGGAAATATTATGTGTATGATCAAGAATCCTATGCTATTGTCCAAGCACTGAAGAAATGGAGACATTATTTGATACCGAGTGAATTTGTGTTGTATGCTAATCATAAGTCTTTACAATATTTGGGTAGTCAGAATAAGTTGAATCAGAGACATATGAAATGGGTTGAGTATTTGCAGAGTTATACATTTGTGATAAAGCATAAGAGTGGAGTCACTAACCAAGTTGTTGATGCATTGAGTAGAAGAAGATCTTTGATGACCGAGATGAAAATTGAAGTTGTTGGTTTTGATGAAATGAGAGATTTGTATGAAACTGATCCTGATTTTTCTAAGCCATGGAGAAAGTGCAGAGCATGTATTCAAGATCAACAAGATAATAAATGGGATGAATATTTTATTTAGGAAGGTATGTTGTTTAAACATATTCAGTTATGTATACCAAGAGGAGTAATGAGAACTAATTTGATTAAGGAGAAACATAGTAGTGGTTTGGCTAGACATTTTGGTATTGATAAAACATGGAATTTTCTTAAGGAGAAGTACTTTTGGTCGTAGTTGTATAAAGATGTTCATAAATTTGTGAAAAGTTGTGGAATTTGTCAAGTTGCAAAAGGAGTAAGTCAGAATACTAGATTGTGTACACTGATTTTTGTACCTGAGAAACCTTGGATTGACATCAGTATGGATTTTGTTCTTGGCTTACCGAAGACAGTAAGAGGTAATAATTATATATTTGTTGTTGTGGATAGATTTTCTAAGATGGCACATTTTATACCTTGTCGAAAGACATCAGATGCAGTACATGTAGCAGATCTTTTATTTAAGGAGATTTTTAGATTGCATGGATTACTGAGGAGTATTATCTCTAATCGAGACAGTAAATTTGTTAGATACTTTTGGAAAACCCTTTGGAAGAAATTTGGCATTGAGTTGAAATATAGTTCTACATTTAACCCACAAACTGATGGATCGACTGAAGTTGTAAATAGAAGTTTGGGAAATATTTTGAGATGTTTAGTTGGAGACACACCTAGTAAGCTGATAGATCAAGGAAACACAAAACATATGGGAAGCTAAAAATCAAGAAGTTTGGACCTTGCAAGATTTTGAGGAAATTTGACAGTGGCAATGCATATGAGATTGAGTTACCTGATGACATGGACATATCACTAATTTTCAACATTGCTGATTTGTATGAGTATCATGAACCTGATGAGGAAGTGACAGTACCAATAGAGTATCCTAAGAACTAGAATGAAGAAGTTGAGTAGATCTTGAAGCAAAGAGTTGGCAAAAGTACAAGATGAAAATAGTATATGGAATATCTGGTAAAATGGAAGAATAGATCGATGAAAGACAATTCATGGATTTCATAGTCTGAGTTGGATGTAGCTTGGATCATACCTACCAAATGATTCCAAGAATCATTTCAAAATAACCCCAGGTGTCTGATGCAGGAGCATCTTGGGTCCTTAGCAATCCTGTGTCACCTAAAACATTTTGGAATTTTTATGTGTTGCTCGATTCCTTCTTTGACTGAGTTCATCGGTAGTTGGTTAGTTTCCTTTGGTTATCAAGTGTGGTTGGTTATCTCCTAGGTGGTTGGTTATTTCACTAGTGCTCAGTAATGCTCATCTATTGCTTGGTCATCCTTCCTTACCGAGTAGTTTCTTTTGAGTTTATGTTGGAATGATTTATGCATTTATTATGGGTCATAGATTTAATGCTGGAATCAACCATTGGGAAGCATGTGGTCCCATATTTGACCATTCCTTCTATTGATTGTGGATATGAAGGCTGACTCAGTTTGGTAGACTCTTGTATAAATGTAGTTGTTTGGTTGTAGTTTAAGAGGCAGTTTTTAGTTAGAGATAAGAAGACAAAAGATTAGAGATCATTGGTAGATCCTCACTGTGTGTGTGAAAATTGTACCTGATCTGTAGACACAACACTTCAGTAAAACATTAGAGGTTAGCAAAAATCAAAATCGTGCAAAATTAAAATCTAATCTAACCAAGCGATTTACTGCCTTCTAATAGGTGCGAGATTGATGTTCTCAGATTGTAATCGAGATCAGTGACCTAGACGACACCTAAATGAAGGATTTGAATGCAATTGATGGATATGAAATTGAATGCAATTAATCTATATTTTTGATATTTTCTATGCAATAAGAATGATAAAAACTGATATGAAATCTATGCTAAATGAAATTGATATGCTATGAATGCTATTGAAAATTGATATGCTATGAATCTAACAATGATATGAAATATGAATGCAAAAATAAGATTGATCTCACAAAGATGTCGATTCGCAAGAGCTTTGATTCTTCAATTCCAATTCTCCAGCGTGATTGTGCAAAATATGAGATGATTTGTGAAGAGCTAAAGCCTTAATTTATAGAAATCCAGGGCTTTGGAGGTGCATGAATAAAAGCCATAACTCACTCAAATTAACTCATCTTGATTTTTGAGTTATCTGATCATAAAAGATAGTTAATTCTCAAAATCATGCAAAAACATGCAAAAACAGCTTTTTAACTCAAATTAGAGTTTAGATCAGCTTTTTGAACTCCAAAAGGATGTTGAGTTCCAAAAAGTCAATAACTTGCATTGATTTTCTGATTTGGAGTTTAACTGTTTCTTTTGAATATGCATAATAATTAAGAATTAAATAAATAAATAAAGTGATTTATCCTCAACTCAACTGATTTTTGAAAATAAATAATTAATTTATGGGTTAATTAACTATTTATTCAAACTTTTATTAAAAATTATATTATTAAATAATGACAACATGCTTTAATTAATTAAATAAGAATTTAATCAATTAAAGATAGGAATTTTGATTTATTGTCAAAATTAAATAATACAATTAATAATAGATAGAATTAAATTTAATTACATAATTAAGTGGCAAATATTAAATCTAATTAATTAAATATGAAAATATTCAATTAATCAAATTTTTAGGATAAATGTGATTTATCGCCAAATAATCATTAAATTAAAGATAATTAAGATAATTAGGAATATTACTAGGAATATTCCCTGATGCAAAATTTAAGATAATCAATTATGATTCGATGATGTTTAGATGTGCCTTAGATTAGGACTTTGATGTCAATTTCGTTCGAATTGAAGATGTAGGAGATTAATGAACTTATAGCCCATTTTTGGGGTATTACATTTTGCCCCTCTTTGAATTACTGTGCGAAGCACAGTGGTTCAAAGATAGTCTGTGTTTGATAAAGATATGAAACTGATTCAAAAGATAAACCGATCTCAAGATAGAAACCGATTGAAAGATATTGAGATAGGAGTTGATTGATATTGAATTGATATGGAGATAATAGGTCTTGAATGACCAAAGATAATGTTCACTGTAGCAGCAAATGAACCTATGATTGTGAAAAAGTGTCAAAATGCCTGATTCTGAACCTTAGGATTGATAAGAAGTGAGTGACCCGTTCTAGACTCGATTGTCTTAGCAGAACTAGCAAGTATCACATCCAAACCCTTCAGTTGCCGAAGAACCAAGGAAATAACACTATGATCTGATGGTTGCAAAAACTGATACAGATTACAAGATTAAGAGAATACCAGATTGATATGGATCGATGAATCTGATATGCCCCAAGTGATGATAGATTTGCCCCGAGCGATGAGGACTTTTGATGAATCAGTAACTAGACGTGATTGTTTGTCTTGATCACTGATGAAAGATATTGATAGATTTGATCGATAGAATTTGATTTACAGACTTTGAATTGATGTGCAATACCATGCCCCCTTCGGGATTAAAATTGAAATCTGACAAGAAAAGTCAGCATTATAGTTTAGAAGCATGTTAATTGATTTGAGAAGTGGTTAAACACGTTCGAGAACGCATTCTGCATCATTTGGAAGGTCCCAAAAGACCAAGTTTGACTAGGTTTGACCATGAGTTGACCATGGTTGACCAAGTTGAAATTTTGATAGTTTGATGTAAGATAATCAGTTAAGTTGAATACTAGATTTCTGTGATGATTGAAGGTCAAATATGCAAGTAGTTAATAATATGAATGATCTCAGATTTGAATTTTGATCCCGAAAAAGGATTCTACTTGCTATTTCATTGGAGGAACCTTCGTGTGAGATTCAGCTCTTGTTAGATTTGAAGATGTGATTTGAAGAATCATTTAAGCATTGAAGTTCGTTTAATCATTGTGAGATCATGTAAACATGCAAAATGCAATGAGACATGCAAAATGAAATGCAACCTAAGACCTAGGACCTAGTCACTGATCATGTGTCGATTTGTTATCATCATTGAACTTTTAGGTAACCAGATAAATCAATACAATGCCCACTAGCCATGAAACCATAGACATATGAATATCAATTTGTATGCGCAAGAATCAATACAACACCCACTGGACAACAACCATGGATATATGAATATTGACTTTATTTTCAAAATGTTGGATTAAATATAAGCATCAAGGCACAAATGCCAGGATGACCTGAATATCATGTCCATTTTGATATAGCAATTTGTACAAGCATCAAAACATAAACGTCGTGATGACCTGAATACGCCTTGCATTGCAAACACATCAAACAGTCAAGAGATCATTCTAAATCCAATGTGAATTACCCGTAGTGACCCTTTATCGTTCACATCCTTAGGCAAGATTGCGTTCCACAGTAGGAGAAAGAACTTACTCAAAAAGACAATAGTTAGATCAAACTTCCTTGAATTTTTCGGGTATCAATGGTCGAGGTACGCATGGCCATCCAATTCGAGATAGAGGCTCTTACAGTCGGACACCATTTCAATCCAAAATTTCCAAAGCTGTTAGATTTTCACATACAAGAAGAAGATCAAGAAAAGATTATGCCCCCAGTCATCACTCTCTAAATCCTATAAAGGACATCATCGAAGAGCTCAAAAGGACACAATATGTAAAAAATCTCAATGTGAATCAGTAAGCATACAAAAAGCATGTAAAAAGCACAGATTATTTTCAGTTGAGTTTTGATGTTTGATTGTTGTTGATGCAAAATCCTTTCTGGAGACGAGACAGACTGACTGACTCAACTTGAAGCTTCAAAGGACTCTGAGTGGATATGACACGTCTAAGATACATGGGAGACCATAGGATATGACATTGATTGCCCCCAAGTGTGAACATTGATAGGATGCAAACGCTTGAGCTGGTTGGTGTACAGGCCGACTTATTGAAAACTGGAAATGCAGGAACAAACCGGGAGATATGTACAAACTAAAGCAAGACTGAAAGCTGGGAAAGACCAAGATTGTGCTGATAGATGGAGCATTTTGGAACAAGTGGTGCCCGTTTGCCGAGTTTTCACCATCTTGGTAGAGATTCTATTTTTGCTACCGAGGTGCCTGTTTCCAGGTTTTCACCAAGGCACTTTTTCTTTCTTTTTTTTCATTTTTTTTTTGTATTTTTTTCATTTTTTCAATTTTTTTGTACTTTTGATATTTTTTGATTTTTTTGTGAATCATCAAGGCGCCTATTGCTAGGTTTTCACCAAGATGTTCATTTTTTCAGGACTTTTTCCGATTTTTAAGATTTTTTTCAGGACATTTACCAAGCACTGAATGCCTTAGGCGTAGAATTTCTTCAGATGGAGAACGTTGATTGGTTCTCGGAGCTGTTCTCCTTCAGTCGTTGAGAGTTGATAGGCACCAGAGCCAAAAGTAGCAGTGATTACAAAGGGACCCAGCCAGTTGGGTTCGAACTTCCCCTTGCGTTCTCGATGTGATTGATTTTTAGGATTTTCTCTCAAGACTAGATCACCAACCTAAAATTCTCTGTGTCAGACTTTCTTGTTGTAGCCTCTAGACATTCTTTTCTGATACACTCTGAGATGATCATACGCTACTTGTCTACGCTCATCTAGTAGTTCAAGTTCTTGTAACCTCGACACTCTGTAGTCTTCATCAGTGACAAGTTCATGCATTTTGATTCCGAGTGATGGGATTTCAACCTCAATAGGCAGTACCGCTTCAGACCCATAAACTAAAGCGAATGGTGTATGCCCAGTAGGTGTTCTGATACTGGTTCTGATACTGGTTCTGATACTGATTCTGATACTAATTCTGATACTGGTTCTGATACTGATTCTGATACTAATTTTGATACTGGTTTTGATACTGGTTTTGATACTTGTTCTGATAATTATTTTGATACTGGTTCTGATACTTGTTCTGATAATTGTTCTGATACTTGGTATAGTTGATAGCATCTTTTTTCCATTGCAAACTCCCAAGCAAGATCATATCGTGCAGTCCCAATATCTAGCAAGGTGGAGAACAAGAAGGATTAGCAAGCTAGTGGAAGAGATGGAAGATAAGAGAATGAAGGAAAATGAAGGGAAGAAATCCTCAAGGGGAAACTCCTCAAGAATACCCAAGCTAGGGAAAAATTGTCATGTAAAGCGCATTTGGACAAGAAATGAAAGGCTAGCATAGGATAAGCACAAAATCATAATGCAAGAGCAGGAAAGGATGCAATCCAAAGGAGTAGACATGTCAAGAGGCTTCATAGCACTGTGTTTTACTCTTTCTTTCTTTTTTTATTAGATCAAGACCAAAGGGGAAAAGGATAGCGATAGGAGAAAATGAATGGAGGAAGATGGATATGAAGGCTAAACATGGAAGCAATGAAAACAAGGTCATCGTAAGATAGCTCACAAAATAGCCAAATATTCATGTATAGATCAACATTGTCAAGATCAAAGAGAGAAGACGAAATGGATGAAATATGTAGAAGAACTACGCATGATGCCTGATTGCCAGGTTTTCATCATGGTACTTATCCAAGGCACCACAAGGGAGTGGTTCTCACCATAGGACGAATTTATTTCTCTTTACTTTTGCTACCAAGGTGCCTGTTTCCAGGTTTTCACCAAGGCACATTTTCAATTTTTTATTTTTTATTTTTATTTTTTGGAAGAAGGCAAGCTTTTTATGTAATGCTCCTTGAAAGGATAAACCATGATATGCCAAAGATTCAAAATGATATGCTCAAAGATGCTGATAGGGAAAGGGAGATGGAAGAGAAAAATGGAGGATAGGGTTTTATGTAAAGTGAGTGAGGTTGGAAGATAGGAGGAATAGGCAAATGAGGAAAAAGGATATAAGGTAGAAGGATAGTGCATGGAAGGATTGTGAAAAGGTAGATGGAAAGGAAGGCAAGCTCAACATCAACACATACCTTGAAGGGTGGTGAGAGGATGGAGGAATTGTGAATGAAGGAATACGTGAAGGAATATGATGAATGGATAGCAAAGGTTGTGGTTTAGGCACATGGAATGGAAGAATATTTTTGGAGGGAGATGAAGTGGAAGCTTTTGGAAGCTTGAATGTCAATTTCACTTTTTTCTCAACACCAGACTCTTTCAAGAGAGACTTTGGAATCCATATAGCCGTAGGCTTTTTATTTCCTTTTGATGATCTAGAGAGAATATCTTGAATGATGGATTTTGGAACCCATACTTGTCTTGTAGTTTTTTTCTTAGATATTTCTTTGGACTTTATGCTTCCATGTCTAGAGGAGACATGGTGATATTCTTTTTTTGATGGATTCTTGTATTGCTTCTTTTTCTTGTATTGAACATTCAAGTTACTTCCAAAAGACTTGGGATTTGTGGAAGAGGGAGGATATGACTGGTTTAGATGGGTGGGTGGATGAAAAGGATTCAAGGGTATGCATCTATGTTGATCTTGAGGAAAGATGGGAGATGGAGGTATGTAAGGACCCAAGATGGATGGAAAATTAGGAGAGTTAGGAGGGGAAAGTGAAGGGACATAAGGACCCAAGATGGAAGGAAGGCGTGAAGATCTTTGTAGTGGTGGTAGAGGTCCAAGGATGGAAGTGGAAGATGCAAAAGGATAATCAATAAGTTCATCAGCATCTATATGACAACCAAGGATATCAGCATCTTTAGAGTGAGCATTAGGATCTTCAATAGAATCATGGACATCTTGAATATGAGCACCTTCTTTGATAGGATTGTTCAAAGCTTGCAAAGACTTAGGAAGAGTAGAAAGTGGAAGTGAGCATGGAGTGGTAGAACAAGAAGATGAAAGACTTTGATCTTGACAAGGATCTTTGGAAAGCATAAGCGTATAATTTTTCTCTTGATTTTCAATAGGCTCAACATTGGAAGTAGTAGCGTGATCTTGTTTAGGAGAAGACTTAAGACATGGTGGAATGCATAAAAAAGGGTGTATAGGATCAAAAGAACCCTGAGGTGAATGAGAGACACCGTGAAAAGGAGTGGATGAAATGGAGGGTTCTTGATCTTGATCTTTCTTTATATTTTTTTCTTTATCATTTTTAGAGTCCTCTTGACATGGAGCCACTTCTAAGGACAAGGAAGCATGTTGGGATTGTATGGATGACTTTGGAAGAGATGGTGAAGGACTAGCTGAAGTAGGCATTATAGCATATGAAGGCTTAGGATCTTTAGGTTTATCATTATTGAAAGTATTTTCAGCTAGGTGAAGGTTAGCTTGAGTTTCTTTAAGGGGTAGCCCTGGAGGATAACTATAGGGAACTGCATGAAAAATATCAGGGCTTGTGTCAGATGAAGGTTCTGTGAAAGATTTGAAAGACTCGGAAGCTTTAGGAAATGTATGGGTATTGGAGGAAGTAGGGGATGGAAGGGAACCATCACAAGACAAAGGTCCAACATTAACATGATCTTGCTTGAGAGTGTAATCTTTATTTTCAGCCTGAGAGTTCTTAGAGGAGAGATCCTTATAGTATTGATGTTTCAAGCTAGCACGATGTATTTTATAGTCCTCAGCAGTAGTAGATGGATCATCATCAAGGTATTGTCCACAAAAGCCATCAAAATCTCTTTCAAAATCAGAATCATATGGATCACCATCACGATCTATCCAATGTGATGGCCCATTTGTAGTAAGTAGGAACGAACGACGAGGAGGACTCTTAGGAACAGAGGTGTCATAGGTATCATTACATTGTCTGTCATCATAGTCATCATAGTCTTCAAAGCTAGATGTGTCACTCTCCATGGAAGAGGTATCATATTGCTCAATTTTTTTCCGAGGGCATGGTGACATGTACAAGTCTTTATCAAATGGAAAAGAGTATAAAGGTTCATTTTCTTTCTCAAGTTTGTCAAGCTGGACCTGCATAACATGTATCTGTTTCATTATAGCGGTGATCAGAGCTTCTTCCTCTTGTTTACTGATTCTTTGAGACATGTGTACTGATTCTCAATAGCTACTGATTTGTTCTTGACACAATGATATTTTTGACAGATTCTGGAACTAGGCTGGAAACATTGGATATCTTGCAATTTGACAATTTCTGAAAACTTTCTCAAATTTTTCCAAATGACACTCTGTAGACTTGTACGACACTGGGTAGTCTATGAAACGATAGTTGCTAAACTCATACGATAGTTGGGTAATACTGAAATGACACTTGACAAAACTCGTACGACTTTTGACTTCCTGAAATGACTTTTGACTCCAAAAAAGATTTTACGTCAATTTTTGCAAAATGTAAGTTCTTCAGTTTTGGATTGTTTGCAAATTGTATTGTCCAGATTTTGAAGGTTAGACCAGATTTGATCGTTTTTAATAGCCAAGTAGATAAATAAGCACGTAGAACAGCAAGCAAGTGATTCCAAGCATGTCTGAAAACAATGAACAAGGGCAAAAGCAACCTTGCGCATGAACAATCAAGTGACCAAATTGTGCTAATCCCTGAGAGTACTAATTGTGTATGTTCTGAAAAGTTTTGCAATAACGCACATATACCTGAAAGTGAAAAATTGGCCTCTCTAGGGTTTTTAGTAATGGTTTGACTCTGCAACTTTTATGATTCAAAGGGGTGAACTCCAATCCTGGCGCACCAGGGTTTTGACACAGTCTGAGAACTTAATCTTCAAGAGCTGCTAGGGAGATCTGACAACCCAACAATGAACCATACCCGTGGAGATTTCTTCCACAAGGACATTTATATAGCGGCTGTCACTACCATGGCGAAAATGGCTATTACCGCTTGAGGTTCCGTCAATGCAGTTTGCCCTGTGAAGGGATTGTCCACTACGGTTAACCCTCTCTAAAGATGACTCACAATAGTATACCACAAGGGGACTTGGCTCCAGATTCAAGGTTTTGACACCTCTTCACTTTTAACCCAAACAAAGCAAGCAGATTAATCCGACACGCTAAGACAAAGTTTTGTTCCACCAAGGTCTATGATATCAACTCCACGTGATCTATCAACCTCTCCGGGGAGAGAATGTATCAATCAATAAGAGAAGATGCACTAACCAATTTTGATTCACCAAAGCTCGTGATATCAACCCCACGTGATCTATCAACCTCTCCGGAGAGAGAATGTGTCGATCAATAAGAGAAGACTCACTAACTAAGTTGAATGTGAAATGCACTAAGTATCCTCCCTACCTACAAGGATTCTATCATCAAGAAGAATTTCGCTAGGAATCCAATCTCTCAAGAATCACAAATAGTGTTCATAGGGCCTAATTACTATGTGAGCACAGATGTATGTTCCGAAAGAAAATCTACCAAAAGCATCCAAAAAGTAGAAAGAGGAACACTTAACGTTTAAAGCGAATATGAGATGAGTCCACAAGGTGGAACACTTAACACCTCACACAAGCTAAAAACGAGTCCACAACTTAGAAAACAAGGGAGTTCCTAAAAGCACAAAAGGGTTGCCAAGTGGAACATTTAACGCTTCTGTCCTGTTGACCCCTCCCCTTTATGGCGCTGAGATTGCAACCACGGGGCAGAAATGAGGGGCCGGCGGATTAGCGAGTCCAATAACCCAAGATAGCAATCAAGATCAATCACAAGTATTCTAAGACTACTTAATGAATCCTTAAGGGTTCACAACCTAGTATCAATTATGCAAGTGTGTAGAAATAGATCAAAAGCATGAAAAGATGCACACAAGCTTGACACATAAGAGATTTATTTTAAGTCCCAAATTAAAATATTATTAGATGAAAGAGAATACCTGGGATCCTTGCAACGCGCTTAGTAGATTTTACTTGATTTTTTAGCAATTTTTGTTGAGCTTTTCCATGCAAGCAAGTGACGAACTCTCCAACAAGCAAACAAGCAAACAAGATATGCAAAATATATTCAACTTATGAAAACCATAGGGTTAGCTCTAAAAATCAATTATTATCAGTAATAATAACCAGCAATCAACCCAAATGACAACTCATATCATTCATTGAACCATGTAAAAAAAATAAGTGCATACCCATCACAAAACTTTATTTTTTTTGCTGCATTTGAACTAGTCAACAAGATCTAATTTTTTTGATATGATTTTGGCCACAAAAATAGAAATTCAGAATAGAGACCCCTACTAAAAAATAGAGAGCTTTCCAAAAATGCAAAAATTTTAGAAAAACCTCTTCATTTGTGCCCTAGAGACCCATTTTATCAATACAGACCAGTTTTTGTAAATTGACTATTTGAGATATGATATCATGTCAAAATTAAAAATACAAAGAATGGACCCCCTGTAGAATTTAAAGAGCTTTCCGAAAATATAAAAATTTTTAAAAAATATGCCGATTTGCGTCAGATATTAATTTTTTCCAGAATTTCAAGAAAAAATTATTAAAAATTCAAAAAATCTCAGAAAATTCTAAATTTTTTACTGTAGCTTCCGTGACATATAACCAACCTGGAAAAAAAATTTCAGATGAAAATTTCAAGCTGTTTGAGAGATAAAATTAAATCTTTGAAACTTTGGGGTTTTAGCTCCCAAAAAAAAATCAAAACCAGCATGCAAAGGTGGGTTGCCCCACGGTGGGCGCCAGAAATGTGTGTGTGAAAATTGTACCTGATCTGTAGACACAACACTTCAGTAAAACATTAGAGGTTAGCAAAAATCAAAATCGTGCAAAATTAAAATCTAATCTAACCAAGCGATTTACTGCCTTCTAATAGGTGCGAGATTGATGTTCTCAGATTGTAATCGAGATCAGTGACCTAGACGACACCTAAATGAAGGATTTGAATGCAATTGATGGATATGAAATTGAATGCAATTAATCTATATTTTTGATATTTTCTATGCAATAAGAATGATAAAAACTGATATGAAATCTATGCTAAATGAAATTGATATGCTATGAATGCTATTGAAAATTGATATGCTATGAATCTAACAATGATATGAAATATGAATGCAAAAATAAGATTGATCTCACAAAGATGTCGATTCGCAAGAGCTTTGATTCTTCAATTCCAATTCTCCAGCGTGATTGTGCAAAATATGAGATGATTTGTGAAGAGCTAAAGCCTTAATTTATAGAAATCCAGGGCTTTGGAGGTGCATGAATAAAAGCCATAACTCACTCAAATTAACTCATCTTGATTTTTGAGTTATCTGATCATAAAAGATAGTTAATTCTCAAAATCATGCAAAAACAGCTTTTTAACTCAAATTAGAGTTTAGATCAGCTTTTTGAACTCCAAAAGGATGTTGAGTTCCAAAAAGTCAATAACTTGCATTGATTTTCTGATTTGGAGTTTAACTGTTTCTTTTGAATATGCATAATAATTAAGAATTAAATAAATAAATAAAGTGATTTATCCTCAACTCAACTGATTTTTGAAAATAAATAATTAATTTATGGGTTAATTAACTATTTATTCAAACTTTTATTAAAAATTATATTATTAAATAATGACAACATGCTTTAATTAATTAAATAAGAATTTAATCAATTAAAGATAGGAATTTTGATTTATTGTCAAAATTAAATAATACAATTAATAATAGATAGAATTAAATTTAATTACATAATTAAGTGGCAAATATTAAATCTAATTAATTAAATATGAAAATATTCAATTAATCAAATTTTTAGGATAAATGTGATTTATCGCCAAATAATCATTAAATTAAAGATAATTAAGATAATTAGGAATATTACTAGGAATATTCCCTGATGCAAAATTTAAGATAATCAATTATGATTCGATGATGTTTAGATGTGCCTTAGATTAGGACTTTGATGTCAATTTCGTTCGAATTGAAGATGTAGGAGATTAATGAACTTATAGCCCATTTTTGGGGTATTACACTCACATGTTTGGTGACTTCTTTAATTCAATGTAATATTTCACCCTAACCGAGAAGGCCTTACAGCCCGACATGTATCATTCTATTTGATGAAAATTAATGAAAGATCCTGCATTCTCTCTCTCACTGTCGTGTGTTGTTGCTTCCGCATGTTGTTGAGCAGGTTGGATCATTAGGGTGTGCCATTGTTTGGCCCCTCTTAACCCTACCCTTGCATCACTTATGTACTTGATTGTAATATCTGGCCTAAACCAGGAAGGCCTTACAGCCTGTTATGTATGAATCAATTTGAAGATAATATAACATAGCATCTACATTCTCTCTCTCACTGTTGTGTGTTGTTGCTTTTGCGTCTTATTCTGCAAGGTGAATCTGGTTAGGGATTTCCTTTGGCCCCTCTCCCCATCCTTTCTTGCATCAATGATCAGTGTATACAATCTAGTATTTTGACTTACTCCTTTTGCAACTTGACAAACTCCACAACTTTTTACAAATTTCTAAACACCTTTATACAATTGTGGCCAAAAATATTTCTCCTTAAGTAGATTCAATGTCTTATCAACACCAAAATGTCCAGCCAAACCACTACTATGTTTCTCCTTTATCAAATTAGTTCTCATTGCTCCTCTTAGTATACACAACTAAATACCTTTAAACAACATACCTCCTTGCATAAAATATTCATCCCATTTAGTACTCATTTGGTCTTGAATAGGTGCTCTGAACTTTCTCCATGGCTTAGAAAAATCAGGATCAAATTCATAAGAATCTCTCACATCATCAAAGCCTAGAACTTCAATTTTCATCTCGGTCATCAAAGATCTTCTTCTACTCAATGCATCAGCAACTCTGTTAGTGACTCCACTCTTATGCTTTATCACAAATGTATAACTCTGCAAATACTCAACCCATTTCATATGTCTCTGATTCAACTTATTCTAACTACCCAAATACTATAGAGCCTTATGATCAATATACAACACAAATTCACTCAACATCAAATAATGTCTCTATTTCTTCAGTGCTTGAACAATAGCATAGAATTCTTGACCATACACAAAATATTTCCTCTTTGCATCATTCAACTTTTCACTAAAGAAAGCAATAGGTTTACCTTCTTGACTCAACATAGCTCCAATTGCACTACCACTTGCATCACATTCCACTTGAAATACCTTATTGAATTCAGGTAATGCAAAAATAGGCAATTCAACAACCTTCTGCTTTAGGGTCTCAAAACTTTAATAAACTCCATGTGTCAAAATAGCTTCAACCTTTTCAGGATCCATTTTCAAACCATTAGTTGAAAACTCAAATTCCAAATACACAATCTCTTCTTTCATGAATGAACACTTTTTTAGATTTATCAGTAGCTTTTCTTCTTTCAATCTTTGCAAAACTTGTCTAACATGCAACAAATGTTCTTCTTTGGTCTTACTAAATAGAAGAATATCATCAAGATACACAATCATAAACTTACCCAAAAATTTCTTCAAAACTTCATTCATCACCCACATAAAAGTACTCACTACATTAGTTAAACCAAAAGGCATAACCAACCACTCATAAAAACCTTCTTTTGTCTTGAAATTAGTCTTCCGTTCATCACATTCTCTAATTCTGATCTGATGATACCCACTTTTCAAATCAATTTTAGTAAAATACTGTGCTCCAATCAAACTATCCATTATGTCATCCATTCTCGGTGTAGGAAACCTATATTTCATTGTCATCTTATTGATTGCTCTGGAATCAGTACACATTCTCCATTCTCCATTCTTCTTAGGTGCCAATACAATAGGTACTGCATAAGGACTCAAACTTTCTTTGATTAAACCTTTCTGCATCCATTCTTGAATCTGTCAATTCAATTCTTGATTCTCGGTAGGTGTCAACCGATGAAGTGCCTTATTCGGTAAACTAGCTCCAGGGATTAGATCCATGCAATTTTTAGTGGAAAACCATCATGTACATTATCATAAATAATTTCACTATACTTTGTGAGTAACTTATCAATCTCCTCACAGACATTATCCTTTGTTTTCTTACTTGGTTTGTTAGGAATCACAGCAAAACATACATCATTCTTCTTTAAATCCTTAACAAACTTTCTTCCTTCCATTAAGAAAACTTTCACAGATGTACAAACATTACTAATAGGTTCTTCAATCAAAGGTAACAAGGTTTGTCTTCTCCCATCAGCCCAAATAATATATTTATGCAATCTCCCATCGTATATAGCATGTCTATCATATTTCCAAGGTCTACCCAATAAAATATGACAACAATCCATAGGCATGATATCACATAACACCTTATCATAGTACTTTCCAATTTTCAAATTCACATAAATTTTTTCACTTACCAAGAGTGTATGCTCATGTTTGATCCATGAAATCTAATAGGGCTTTGAATGTTCCAACCATTTCAACTACAACTTTGTGACCATTTCCTCAGATGCTTGATTCTCCAAGCTACCACTGTTAATGACTACTTTCCAAACTTTGTTAGAAACTCTACATCTGGTCTTGAACAAACTTTTCCTTACAGTATCTTCCCTTTTACCTTCATTCCAAAGTGCTCTCCTTACCATCGAGTTATTTTCTTTCTCAGGTTCATTCATTGATTCCTCTTGCACCAAAGCATTTCTACTACTACTAGTCTTCTTACTTGCATGTGTACATTCAAATGATCTATGTCCTTCTTCTCCACAATTGTAACAAGTTCCTCAAAAACCACCTCTATTATAACCACCTCGGTAGTTACTACCTCTGACTCTAGATGAACATTCACCTTTCCACTCGGTCTTACCTTTACCCAGAGTTGTCTTTTTAGGTTCAGATCTACAATTTTCACCATGAAATCTACCTCTTCCTCTAGGGAATCTACCACCTCTACCTCTTTGTCTTTTCTCATGTCTCTTATTCAATTTCTCCACAACTTTCAATGCAAATTGATAAGCCTCTTCAATGTTCTCCAATTTGACCAAACTAATTTCTTCTTGGATGGAAACTCTCAAACCATTCAGGTATCTAGCAAGTCTTTCCACATCATCATCATCATGTCCAGATCTGATATCTAATCTATAGTATTCCTCAATATATTCTTTTACTGAGCTATCTTTCTTCCTTAAACTTTGCATTCACCTAACTAGGTTAATCTGATAATCACAAGGTGAGAACTTTCCTTTCAATTTATTCACCATTTTACTCCATACCTTGATTTTGTCTTTTCCTTTCCTCTTTTTGTCAAGTTGCAGATGTTCCCACCACAAGGATGCATGACTTTTCAACTTTTTGCTTGCAATTTTCACCTTCTTTTCCTCAGGTACATTTTCATACTCAAAATACTTTTCCATCTCAGTGATCCAGTCCACCAATTTGTCAGAATCTAATTTTCCACTATACTCAAGAGGATTAAAGTGTGGTGTAGACTTCAGACTTGTCAAAGCCTTCAAGAATCTTTCCTCACCCTGATCTATCATAGGTTTAGGTTCTACATCACCTTGTTCCACCTCAATTTCATCATCACTAACATCTTTAATATGTCTTCCCCTTCTCTCGGTTGTTTCAACAACTTCTAATCTAGAAGCAATTTGTCTCAACATGTCTACCAATCCTAGATCCGCATCTCACCTTCCATGAACCATCTTGAAAACCCTCTACAATTGTAGATCAAATCGTAATCTTCTACCCCACAACAATTTAACTAGGGCTTCACAAGAAGGAACCTTCAAATCTAGATTCACAAACCTAGATCCAGATCTCACCTCGCACTAATACCACCTGATGCAAGGGAGGATACTAAGAGGGGCCAAAGGCACACCCTAACCAGATCCACCTTGTAGAACAACACATGAAATCAACAACACATAATAGTGAGAGAGAGAATGTAGATACTTTGATATATTATCTTCAAATTGATTCATACATGTCGGGTTGTAAGGCCTTCCCGGTTTAGGCCAGATATTACAATCAAGTTCAGAAGTCCTCCAACATGCGAGGATCTGCCAACAATCTCTAATTTTCTATCTTCTATCTTCTATCCCAAAACTGACTCCCTAAACTCTAACCAAACAACTATATTTATACAAGAGGCTACCGAGCCAAGTCGACCTTCAAATCCGCACTCAACGGAAGGAATGACCAGATCTAGGTCCACATGCTTCCCAATGATGGATACCAACATTAAATCTATGAACCAAATTAAATGCACAAGTCAGCCTCAAAAGAAATCCAAAACAAACAACTTGGTAAGCAAGGGAACTGAGCGCTAAACAAGCATCACCGAGCACTAGGGAAATTCACCAAGCATGAGAGAGATAACCGACCAACACCATCCAATAAAGGAAACTGAGCAACACTGAACCAACTTGGTCAAAGAAGGAACCAAGCAACACAGACAAACTCAAATATGTTTTTGGTGACACAGGATTGCCGAGGACCCGAGATGCTCCTGCATCACTAATTCCCCTAATCATGCCTTGGTAGATAATATTTAAATAAGATTATTTATAAAATATCACTTGTCAATTTTTTTAAAAGATAAAATATGCACAATTTTCCTTTAAAATATCCCATTAATAATTACCCCTAATAAGACTTGATAGGAAAAATATTATCAAATAGAAAAACCTAGGTATTTAGGGGTTATGTTTTTCCCCTTTCTTTTAGGCAATATTTTTTTAAATCTTTAAATTATATAGTTATGACATATATCCCTTATGTTTATAAAATAAACATTTCAAAAAAAAATCTCCATCTTTAAAATGTTTTGGAAACTTATCTAAATCAGCTTCCTTACCTTTTAAACTGGCTCTCCTTGCAAAATGCACGTACCTTATGGGGAAATTCAAATGGGAAGAAGACTTAGTGCTTGGGGAAACTTTCCTTTTCTTTGGCTTATCATGGGATAGGAATTCAAAAATGATAAGAAGAGGTAAGTTCATTCCCTTCATTTCATTTCAAAGTTTTTAATTTGTTGTTTTACCTTGCATCATGGTTGCTCCTTCTTGGTTTCTTCCATGGTTTGGAAGCATTTTTTCAGTTATTTTATTTCATAGAATGAGTATTACCAATCTTTCTTCTACTTTCAATTATTGAGGGCATTATATAGCTTCTCTTTTGATGATATGAATTACTGATTTTGTTTATGAAGGTGCAGATTTTGTATATGCAGATTTTGTACCACTGTTGTGCCCTTTTCTTTGAGAGATACACATGCAAATGTATCATATTTTTTTCTTTTATTCTTGGAAATACTGATTTCTGAGATGTGCATACAAATTAGGACTTTTATTTTGTTGAGATCCATATGCAAATGTTGTTTTGATTAAGATATATGCAGATTTTTTTATTGCTCCATTTCTTTGTCCTGTATCAATGACTTGTTTCTCTTTATCATGGGATCAAAGAAGATGATCATCTCACAATTCTATAATGTTTTTCTCTGGATAGTTCCCTTCTACATCTTGCATGCATTTATAGATCATTTCTTTGAAGAGGAAAGAATCTTACTATTATGCACTTGTGATCATACCTTCTCTACTCATGTGCATCTACATTATTGTCTTGGATGCTTGATCTTAATCTAGAATCATATTGTATTATTTGTATCATGTTTATTTTTATCATATGCTTTCCTTTGGCTCCTTTATGCATGATTTATAGTTTATGATGCATGCCTTCTTTCTTTTTTGAATGTTCCATTGAGTACTACTTCTCCATAAATTATACCTTTAAGGAATACATCTTCATAAGTGATTTTTCTCAGACAAGAGCTATCCTTTGAGGGTGGCTTTGTGATGGCTTCCCTAAAAGGCCTCCTATTGTTTGATCAAGGGTAAACAATAATATCATAGCTTCTTCTATACCTGCACATGGAATAAACAAGTTAAGAAAAACATGGTACCTCTCCTTCATGCATCATTTACTTTGATAGCTTGTGGCCATACATATACATGCATAACTATAGATATAGATATGTCATTGGATATTATTTATTGCTTAGGTCCTCTAGATCTAACCCATCTTCATCATGCAAGTTCTAGAGCAAGTCAGGAGTAGACTCAATCATTCCTCTTTCACAGGCAATGACTTATACCCCATTATCCATTTGTATTTACTTATGTAGGGTACATGTAGCCATAGATTATTGAAGGCTATGCTCATGACATGTGTGAGCTCGTATTATTTTATTTTCTTTCCTTTCTATACATACTTTCCATTCATGCTTTAATTTTGTATATGATCCAATATATGTATGCCATTTCATTCCATTGGATAGCTGATTTTCTTTTCTTTCCTTTTCATGTATTTTCAATTTATCTCAAGAAATGAACTCAAATCTCATCCAGATCACTTAATAATTGAAAACTAGGGTATCTTAGCACCTTACCTAGTAAATAGGTTAACAATAGACATCAATTGAATGAATATGAAAATGGGGTAACACTACCAATACTAAAAATTTTCAATATCTTCAAAACTAGACTTGATCTTGCAATGAAACCTCATTGGTAGGCTGGTATAACCAAAGTGAACCTTCAGGGAAGAAAATAGAGAATTATGAGCTCAAATGAAAAAATAACTAAAAAATAGTAAATTTTTTAAAATGGAAGCCCTACACAGGATAGCTCTCGTTGAAAAGAAACTAGAAATATTTTTGGGTGATGCAAGATTGCCCTTACACCCAGGATGCTCCTGCATCAGACACCCAGGGTAATTTGAGAAGTGACCCAATCATTTCTCAGGTGTGTAGAGGAAATCCAAAATGGTTAACCTCCTACCTTGTCAGCCATGATGAATCTTCTATAGGCTGTCCTTTCCATTTGACCAGATATTCTTCATATGTCATGTTCCTTGTACTTCTACCAACATAGCTATCTAGTATATCCTCAATCTCCTTGGTAGTTGAAGTACTTTCCAGAATACTTCACTTTGCTTCTATGACCCCATCTTCAACACCCCCTTCATTATACTCTGTCAGATCTGAAATGTTAAATTCTAGTGAAATATTTATCTTAGTAGGAGACTCTACTTCATAGGCATTTCCTAAATCATGCTTCTTCAGTATGTTACATGGCCCAAACTTCTTCATTTTCAACTTGTTATATGTACCTACTAGAAAATTGCTCCTTCTACAAATGAACCATGACTTCATCCCCAACCTGAAATTCCTTATGCCTCCTTTTCTCACCTCCCTTATCCTTATACTATGTATTCATCTCGGTAATGTGCTTCCTCACCTCCTCATGGATGTTCTTCAAATGTTATACAAAATCCTTTTCTTCAACACTACTTATGTCTCCTTTGTCTATCTTCCTTGACTCAGAATCATTTCTAGGACTAGTTCCATATATAATTTGGAATGGTGATTTACCAATGCTCCTATTGATAGAATTATTGTATGAAAATTCTACCTATGGTAAAATCAAATCTCATCCCATTGGCTTATCTCCAACCAAATATCTCATCAAATTCCCCAGACTCCTATTCACCACCTTTGTCTTCCCATCATTCTATGGATGATGTCATGAGCTGGACTTCAAATCTAACTTTAACTTCTTCCATAATGTGCACCAGAAATATCCAAAAAACTTAGTGTCTTGATCTGAAACTATGCTCTTTGGTAGACCATTTAGTCTCACAACTTCTTTGAAAATAATTTTGCCACATGAACATCATCATTATTCTTCTTCAGTGAATGAAATATGTCATGTTTGAAAATGTGTCAACCACCACAAAAAATGAATCACACCCCTGTGGAGTCATTGGTAAACCAAGAACAAAGTCCATATTGATATCCTCCCATGTCTTCCCTAGTATAGGTAATGGTTGATACAACCATGTATTCTTCTTTGCTCCTTTTTCCATTTTACATACTCTACAACTTTGTACAAAATTCTTGACATCTTGCTACAACTATGGCCAGTAATAATTCTCACTAACTAGAGAAAAGGTTTTATCTCAACCAAAATGTCTAGAAAACCCTCCACTATGCTTCTCCTTGATGAGATTCTCACTCATAGAACTTTGTGGAATACACAACTGGATCCCTTTGAATAGCATATCATCCTAGATAATGAAACCCAACCACTTCATTCTGTCTAGAGTAACAGGTTTTGTACAAGCTTTCCAAGTTTTACCAAAATCAAGGTCCTCTAGATATAAACTCTTGAGTTCCTTGAACCCAACCACCTCAATCTGCATCTATGTCAGAAAAATTTGTCTCCTAAGTGCATCTGTAATCTTGCTATACTTTTTTCTCCTATGTTGCAAAACAAATGTGTAACTCTAGAAAAACTCAACCCATTTCAAATGCCTCTGATTCAACTTTCCTTGACTGTTCAAATATTGCAAAGCTTGATGATTAGTATATAAAAAAAAAATCCTTAGGAAGGGGATAATGTCTCAATTTTTTTAATTCCTGAACTTATATAGCATAAAATTCTTGATCATAAATAGAATGTTTCCTCTTGGCATCATTTAACTTCTCAATAAAATAAGAAACATATTTACCTTCTTGGCTCAAAACAACTCCTATTGTAGTACCATGAGCATCACAATATACTTGAAACACCTTATTAAAATATAGAAGTGCTAAAATAGGTTGTCCAGTAACTTTTTGTTTCAACAATTTAAAACTCTTATCCGCCCCTCTAGTCTAGTTAAACTCTTTCCTATCCCCTCTCATTATTACAGTCAAGGGTCCACAAACACTGCTAAAACTCCTAATAAAATTTTAGTAAAACCTATCCAAACCATGAAAAGGTATTATCTTAGTAGCACTCCTTGGAGTAGGTCATTCAAGGATAGCCTTCACTTTCTCTAGGTCTATTTTTAGACCTTGTGCTAAAACTACAAATCCCAGATACACTAACTCCTTCACAAAACTGCACTTCTTGAAATTAATCAACAATTTCTCTTCCCTTAACTTCTCAAACACCCTATGAATATGCATTATATGCTCCTCCAATGTCTTAGTAAAGATCAAAATTATATAATCTAAGTAAACAATGACAAACTTAAATAGAAATTCTTTTAGAACCTCATTCATGAGCCGCATGAAAGTGCTTGGTGCATTGGTTATCCCAAAAGTAATGACTAACCACTCATACAACCCTTCCTTTTTCTTGAAGGAAATATTCCATTCATCTTATTATTTGATTTGAATCTGATGATATCCACTCTTCAGATCTATCTTTTTGAAATACACATCTCTACTCAAACAACCCATAATATCATCCATCTGCGGTAATGGAAACCTTTACTTGATTATGATCTTGTTGATAGCCCTAGAATTGTACACATCCTCCATTCTCCATTCTTCTTTGTGCTAATATTGTTGGTACAACACATGGACTCACACTCTCTCGAATCAACCCCTTTTTCAACAACTCTTGTACTTATTCAGTCTAATCTTCACTTTCTATTGGTGTCATTATGTGTGCTGCCTTATTTAGAAAACCAGCTCTTGGAATCAAGTCCCTTTGATTATTGATCTTCCTTACAGGTGGTAATCCATTAGGTACATTATCAAATACAATATCCTAAAACTCATTCAATAAATCTATAACTTTTGTAGGTACATATTCTACTTCCTCTTTACCAGCTTTTGCAATTAAAACAAAACACATATGATCATGCCTCATACCCTCTAGGAAGTTTCTTCCATCAATAAAACTTATTCTTGCATTACTACATACCTTTTCTTTTATGTCCTTCAATGGCTTTAGCTTATGTCACACTCCATCCTTTGTCAGGGAATATGTATTCGCATAACCATCATGTATAATACACCTATCAAACTACCACAACCTACCCAACAACATATGACATGCATCCATAGATATCATATCACATAGTACCTCATCATGGTATTCACCAATCTTGAACTTCACTAGGCACTATTCATTAACCATGACCTTGTGGTCATCTTGTACCTAGGCGATCCGGTATGGACATGGGTGTTTTTGCCTCTTTATATTTAACTTTGTGATCATTTCTTTTGATACCAAATTGTCAATGCTTCCACTATCATTAATAACGTCACAACACTTATCCTCACACTTTCACCTAGTGCGAAATAAGCTCCTCCTTTTCTCAGGTTCATTCTCACCACTCAATAGGACTCTTCTGTTAACTAGGAATTCTCCTCTTTCAAAATCTTTAAAATTTGATGATTTTTCATCTTCATCCACATGTGAAACTCTAGCCTGGCCTTCAATTGTCCTATCTTTCCTTCCTTGGCATTGTGGACATTCATATACCCTATGACCTTCTTTTCCACAGTGAAAACATGTTCCACAAAAGCCTCCTCTTCTTGGTCCTTGTCCTCTTCCTCTTCCTCTTTGATCTCTATTATTCTGATCATGGAAATGATTGAAATTATCTCCTCTCTTATTTTTACTACCACTACCCTCATACTTATTTTTATGATCTTCATCTTAGCCTCCATAAGACCATCCACTAGATCTTCCACCATGACCTCTTCCACTTTGCCTATTCTCAAACTTCTTGTTCATCTTTTCCTCTACTCTTAGAGAAGACTGGTATGCCTCTTCAATACTATTCATTTAGACCAAATGCAAGTCCTCATGAATTATCAACCTCAACCCATTAAGATAACATGAAAATTTCTCCTTATTAGCTTCTGTATGGCCTATTCTGATGAGGACTCAATAAAACTCCTCCATACACTCCTGAACAAATCTCCCTTCTTGCTTCAAACCTTGCATTTTTTTTTAGTTTATCAAAATCATAATCAACATGAATCAATTGTCACTTTAATTTATCTACCATCTGATCCCATCTTGTGATTTTCTCCTTTCCTCTTCTATTTCATTCCTATTGAATCTCCTACCACCATATTTTCACATGACCCTTTAGTCTAGCCTTCACAAACTTGACCCTATCACGATCCCCAATATCTTCATACTCAAAATATTCTTCTAATTCATTGATCCATTAGATCAATTCCTCTTGGTTAAGATTTCCTGAAAAATGTGAGGACCTCAACCTTAGGTTTTTTCCCAATCTTGGAAATGGCCAAGAAAAGCCTTTCTTCGTCTTGGTTCAAATTTTTTCCTTCTCCTTCCTGATCAACATTTCCTTCTTCTTCAACTTCATCCTAATTTTCATTTCTTACTGGAAGATTAATTTCTCTATGAATCTCTTCTTGCAATGCTCGTGCTTGTCTCTGGACGGCTCTAACCTTAGGTGGCACACCTCTGTCTCTTCCACCACATTCCCTTCATGGAAGTATTTTTACACTTATCTTTGAAACCCTAAACCATGGTCCTAGTGCAAACTACCTCAAGTAGGTGATCTATCAACACACTTAGGAACTTTCACTTTAATACCACTTGATGAAGGGTGCTCCTCTTAATACCACAAACACATAACAAAAATAGAGACACAAAAAAAATTTCCAAGAACATAAAATGGGCTTCTTATTATCTCCAAAAGTATGGAATTAAAAATTCCCAAAATAAAATATGCAAAGCCACATGGGTGTTTTCCTTCTAATATTCTATAAGACAAATCAGCTAATAACCACCAAGAAATACCCTAGAAAACACTATTGGCCTTCCTTTTATAGGCAATTTTCCACCGTCGGGGAAGGTTCTACAACTTTTAGAACTCAAAAAGAAATTTTGAAGGAAATTCATTTTCTTCGGTTTTAGGTAGCACAACTTCCAGAGACCATAAGTCATCACCTGTTGACCTGATCAACTATTATAATCCCATTTTTGAAATGGCACAAAGCTCTCTACAACTCATAATTACTACAAGCTCCAATCAGCCAATTTGTTTACCCCATTCGGAGCCTCCAAAGCCTTCAAAACTGAGTTCAAAGTTTCTATACCTTGCTGCCAATACCGACAATACCTTGAAAACTAGACTTGATCTTGCAATGAAACTTTATTCGAAGGCATTTATAACCAAAGTAAACCTCCATGGAATAAAATAGAGCATTTTGAGCTCAAACAAAAACTTCTTACTAAAAAAATACTAAATTTCCAAAAATAGCAGCTCTGCACAAGATAGCCCTTATTGAAAAGAAACTAGAAATATTTGTGGGTGATGCAAGATTGCCCTTACATCCAAGATGCTCCTACATCAAATTTTCTATTCTAAAATTCTAGTTGATGACTTGTGTTATTCAGTTGTGCAACACTCAACAAGTTGTACTTTAGTCCTTGAACCCAATAAGCATTATCGCATTTAATCTTTTCATTCAGCATAATGGACCCCTTTCCTTTTATAGAACATGGAGCATCATTTCCAAATCTAATAAATCCTCCATCATATACTTCTAAGTTTTCAAACTTATCAATATCACTAGTTATATAATGTGAGAAACCACTATCAATAATCCATGGGTCCTCTTTATTAACTTGAGAAATAAGGGTTTTTTCATCTTCATACCTTTCTTCTTCTGAATCATCCTTCATAGAAACATAAACAACTTCCTCACTTTCTTTTGTGTCATTAGATTCATCATCAATTTGTCCTTCCTCAACTACGTAGCATGATTTATTTCCTTTGTCCTTTTAGTCTCTAAACCTTCGGTATCGGTTCTCCTTCTTGTCCTTCTTATTATTCCTTTCATTATTAGGACACCTAGATGCAATATGACCAATCTTGTTGCAATTAAAATGTTTTAGAGTAAATTTACCTATATACTTTCCTTTTACTCTTAGTATCCTCTTTTCCAGCAGTGCTTCTAGTTCTTCTTGTTCTTTTTCCTCGGTTAGTATACTGTCATATTCACTTTCACCTAAACTATAGTGATTATATCTCTCTTCTTGAACTACCAATGGTTAGAGATTATTTAAAAGTTGTTTCTATCTTCAGTAAACTATTATCAAAGTTACTAAGCTCAAATGAAGTCATCTTACCGATCAAAGCATCGAGAGTAATAGCATTACCAGGTATGGATCTTAATTCTTGAATAGCAGAGACTCGAATAGCATATTTAGGTAAGAGAGTTCTAAGAATTTTTCTTACCACATCTCCATTTATTGTTCAACCAGCACCTTTGATAGCTCTAACCACTTCTTTAATTCTGAAACTATATTGTGCAATTTTTTCATCTTCTTCATTCTCATCTCATCAAATTTTCTTCTAAGACTATCAACCTTTTCTTTTTGTAAATGCAGATTACCTCCATAAACAAGTGAAATTTTATCTGACATTTATTTCTCTATAGCATATTCTTTTATGTCATTAAACTCAACATCAATAATGCAAGAAGCAATCTCAATCATTACCAAGTTGTGTTCCTTCTTTTCTCTCATTTGATCAAGTGTCATAGGTCCAAGAGGTGGTGGAGTGTAGTCATTTTCCAAATAGTAGAGTGCAGAATCTCCAATTCCAAATGGGTGTAACTTCATCCTATTTTTCCATGTAGGGAAACTCTCCTTGTTCAACTTTGATAATTATCTTCTATATATCTTTGGATCTTTAGCTTAAGTCTTTTAAAATTTTACCTCCAAGCACCAAATGCTCTGATACCAATTTTTGGATAACTGAGAGGGGGAATGAATTACTTGTCTTAGGTCCCTTAAAAATTTTCAACCTTAAAACCTTCTCTTTAACTAATCTTAATAATCAGATTTAAACATTTAACTGACCATAGTAGTATTCATCATAAAATCAATAAATAACATGTAAAACATTCAATCACACATCAATACTAGTATTTAACATGGAAACCCAATTGGGTAAAAAACTACTGCATAAATTATCACCCACAAAATAATTCACTCTTCTAAAGTCAAGTCGGTTAAGAGCCAATCTTGTTAAATATTACAAACACATTTTCTAGATGTGAACTTCTTAGGGGATTTTCACCAAAGATCGACTAGATCTGACACCCTATCATGAGTGGCCTTATTAGAGGACTTAGAACATTTGTTAGAATGCCACCTTACAAAAGATTTAGAAATAGGATTGTTAAATCCACTCGGTTAAGATATTTTTTGCTACAATGATTAGAAAGTAACAATGAAATGATCTAATAAAATATGAAACTACCTTTGCATGTTCAGATCTGCTTTCTTCTCATTTATCTTCTTCAAACTCTTCCATTTTGGTTGATCAAAAAACACTCTTCATCTCATGACTTTCCTTCTCTTCATTCACAATTTTCTTCAACTCTATTATGCTCAGTGTACCCTTCTATACTAATTTGGCTATCTCCTTTGGCTATCAAGAATTCAGTATCAACATCAATAATACAATCATCGTGATCATCCTTTATATAGACATTTTTTTTTCTTAATCTTATTCACCATTTAAGCTCATCCATTCGATCAAATCTCAAAGTTTGGTAAAACATTTTATGAATCTTTCCAACTGTATCTTCACCTTGGAAATTAACCATTTCTTGGAACTTAAACCAATCACTAAATCTTCACCATTTATATGTACCTAACATTTTTGATCTGTTGATTTCCTTAACTAAATTTGTTCCTTCCTTGTAATCTTCTAGATCAATCTAGATCTTCACTCGATGTCATCTTTTAATTGATTTCTTGTTTAACTGATCAACTTCATCTACTCGGTTAATTCCATCTACTCGGTTAACATTCACTCAGCTAGCTGTGACCGACCAATATCTTTACTTACTAACCACCATTTCCAGCTCGGTAGAACACGTGGTTTCCTTGTCTTTTCACTTCACAACTTCAATCCTTTATGACTGAAAAATATAACTGACTTGTGCATCATTCTAACACTTCATTAAATCATGTAAAACAATCTAATCTATATTAACTTATCAAAGACTAATTCAAAAATTTCCCACTTAAGCTCACACACTTAACATCACTTCTTTATTTCATCTTCTATCTTTACCAACCATTTCTGTACTCAACATCAAATATTTCAGATTGATATGGAAACTTGAAATCAATAAGTCCATAGGCTTGATATCAATGAAAACATAACAACTAATCCAATCCTTCCACACACCTTTCATTACTTGGTTAACCTTGTTCATTATCAACATCACAATATCAGTAGGGTAACAATCTCAGTTGGGGTAACATATGTCTATGTAAGGATGCCTTTCGATTTAACAAATGCTGGTGCAACTTTTCAAAGGGCCATGGATGTAGCCTTTTTATAATTCATTAATTATTTCTTATTAGTTTATTAGGATGATTTAACTTCTTACTCGAAAAAGGAGGAACAACATTGTGGGCATTTGGATAGGATTTTTGTGAGAGCCTTGAAGTATGGAGTTTCATTAAATCCAAAGAAGTGTACTTTTGAGGTTATAAAAGGGAGGTTGTTAGGACATTTAGTTTCAAAATTTGTGTTAATAATTGGCCCTAAGAGAGTGGAAGGTATTGATAAAATACCACTACAGAAGAATGTGAAGGGAATTCAATCATTCTTTGGGAAGGTAAATTTCTTGAGAAGATTTGTGACCAATTTTGCAACAATTAGTAGGCCCATATCTAGGATGTTAAAAAAGGGTTCCTTGATAAGTTAGGGTGGAGATCCGAGGGTTGATTTTCATGATATTAAGAGAGATATTAAATATGATCCTATTTTGAAGGCCCCTAATTATACTAAACCTATGGATGTTTTTTCTTTTGCATCCTTCCCCACAATTGATGTGGTGTTGTTGCAGAAAAACAATGAAGGATTTGAGAAACCAATTGCATTTTTTAGAAAATCTTTATAGGCTGAAAAATTGAAGTATGAGATAAGTGGAAAGAAAGCCTATGCAATGATAAAATAAGTCAAGGCTTTTATATGTTACCTTGTGGGAGCTACTGTTGTGGCTTATGTGCCTAGTGTTTTTGTTAAGGATATTTTTTTCTCAACAAGTGATTTCAAGGAGAAGATGCAGATGGATTAATAGGATCCAAGAGTTCAATATTGACATTCAAATCACTAAACTAGTTAGATGCTAGGGATTAGAAAAATTAATGGCTAATACAAATCTTGATGCAGATCAAATTAACTAGGTTGAGGAAGAACACATGACTTGTCTTTGTACTATAGATCAATGTGATTGGTACAAAGATATCATATTTTATGTACAAAAGATGAGATGTCAACCAGGAATAGACGAAAGTAAAAGAAGAACCATAAATTTTTATGCCACCAAATATATTATAAAAATGGGTGAACTATGGCGGAGAGATGTTAATGGAGTCTGATTGAAATGTGTAGATGAAGTCCAAGCTATAAGGGTGCTAGAGTAAATGCATAGTGGCATTTGTGGTGGATATTACATGGAAAAAATGACTGCTCATAAGGTTTTAAGGGCATGATTTTGGTGGCCTATGCTTTTCAAGGATGCACACAAACTGGTTAGAAAGTGTGATGCATGACAGAGGTTTTTTGGAAAATTGAAATTTTTCAAGGAACTTGCCTTTAAAACCTGTTGAAGTATAGGCTCCTTTTCAATAGAGGGGGTTGGACTTTGTGGGAGAGATCTCACACAAATCTAGTTGTGGTCATTCATGGATTTTGGTTGCAACTGATTATTTCACTAAGTGGGTGGAAGTGATCCCAACTAAGAGGGTAACTAGTAGGGTGGTGTCATATTTTCTGCTAAATAACATTATTACTAGACTTGGATGCCCAAAGCAAATTTTTTCTGATAATGAAATGTGTTTTAGGTCTAAGGAATACCATAATTTTTTTAGTAGGTTTTCCATTCAAACATCATACTCCTCACCTTATCACGCATAGGGAAATAGACAGGTAGAATCAAGAAACAAAAACTTGTTAAAAATAATCAAGAGAATTTTGGACAAATAAACGGGCTCTGGATTCAAAATTGCCACTGGCAGTTTGGGTAGACAAGATAACTATTAAAAATATAATTGGTTGTGTACCTTTTGATTTAGTATATGGAATCCATGCCTAGTTGCCAAAAAATAACATGATGGAAATGTATAAGTTCATCTAGATTTATGATGAGGATATCAAGGATTAAATGCAGTTAAGGATGTATGACCACATAGAATTAGATGAAGGAAGAAGAGAGGCTAATCATAGAAATGTCCTTATGTGATCCATGAGCAATGGTGTGAGAAATATATTTTTCTCAAAGAAATTATTGGAAGTGTGTTGGAATTGTCAATTCATGGATAATATTTGAAGCATTACTTCTCTTAAAGAAGGTATTTTCCATAGGAAGAGGATTTTAAGGTTTGTATCATATGCTTTTCTCATGTGAATAGGTTTAGCTCTATTTTCTCATAGATTTGGGTGCTTTGTTTTAGTGCTCTTATCTCCAGCAATTTTGAGGTTCTTGAGATATCCCTATGATGCAAAGAGGGCAGCAGGAAGCTTGAAATATTGATGATGGTTAAGGGATTGTACCCTTATACCCCAAATTATAGGGTAAAGTTCCCTACACCTATCACAAGTGTAGCAAGGACAAGGAATAAGGTTATCACAACCTTGAAACCCCAAGGGCAACCTAAACCTAGGTTCTACCAAGTCCCAAATACCAATAACCAAGATTGGATATGAAGCACTATCAACCCAATTTAGGGATTGTGTGTGTGAAAATTGTACCTGATCTATAGACACAACACTTCAGTAAAACATTAGAGGTTAGCAAAAATCAAAATCGTCCAAAATTGAAATCTAATTCAACCAGGTGATTTACTGCCTTCTAGTAGGTGCGAGATTGATGTTCTCAGATTGTTATCGAGATCAGTGACCTAGATAACACCTAAATGAAGGATTTGAATGCAATTGATCTAGATATGAATTGAATGCAATTAAGCTATTTTTTTGGATTTTCTATGCAATAAGAATGATAAAATGATATGAAATCTATGATATGAAAAACTAATATGCAAGGCTAATCTAGAAATAATATGATATGAATGCAAATGAAATTGATCTCACAAAAGCCTTGATTCATAATAAACTTTGATTTTTTGTCCTCCAATTCAACAGCGCAAGGATGCAAAAAATATGAGATGATTTGGGATGAGCTGAAGCCTTAATTTATAGAAATCCAGGGCTTTGGAGGTGCATGGAAGAAAGCCATAAATCACTTAGATTAACTCAGCTTGATTTTTGAGTTATCTGATAATAAAGATAATTTAATTCACAAAAACATGCAAATCATGCAAAAATAGCTTTTTAACTCAAATTAGAGTTTAGATCAGCTTTTTGAACTCCAAAAGGATGTTGAGTTCTAAAAAGTCAACACTTTGCATTGATTTTCTAATTTGGAGTTTAACTGTTTCTTTTGAATGTGCACATGGATACTTATGAATTAATAAATAAATAAAGTGATTTATGCTCAACTTAACTGATTTTTGAAAATAAATAATTGATTTATGGGTTAATCAATTATTTAATCAAACTTTTATTAAAAACTATATTATTAAATAATGACAACTTGCTTTAATTAATTAAATAAGAATTTAATCAATTATTCATAAGATATTAGATTTATTGTCAAAATTAAATAATACAATTAATAATAGATAGAATTAAATTTAATTACACAATTAAGTGGCAAGATATTAAATCTAATTAATTAAATATGAAAATATTCAATTAATCAAACTTAGGATAAATGTGATTTATTGCCAAATAATCATTAAATTAAAGATAATTATGATAATTAGGAATATTCCCCGATGCAGAATTTAAGATAATCAATTAGGATTCGATGATGTTTAGATGTGCCTTAGATTAGGACTTCGATGTTGATTTCGTTTGATTTGTAGATGTAGGAGGTTAATGAACTTATAGCCCATTTTTGAGGTATTACATTTTGCCCCTCTTTAAATTACTGTGTGAAGCGCAGTGGTTCAAAGACAGACTGTGTTTGATAGAGATATGAAACTGATTTGAAATTGATAATTGATATGAGATAGAAGCTGATTGATATTGATTTGATATGGAGATAATAGGTCCTGAATGACCAAAGATAATGTTCACTATAATAGTAAATGAACCTATGATTGCGAAAAAGTGTCAAAATGCCTGATTCCAAACCTTAGGATTGCAAAGAAGTGAGTGACCGGTTCTAGACTCGATTGTCTTAGCAAAACTAGCAGGTATCACATCCGAACCCTTCAGTTGCCGAACAACCAAGGAAAGAACACTATGATCCGATGGTTGCAAAAACTGATACAGTTTACAAGATTAGGAGAATACCAGATTGATATGGATCTTGATGAATCTGATATGCCCCAAGTGATGATAGATTTGCCCCAAGCGATGAGGTTTTTTGATGAATCAATAACTAGACGTGGTTGTGGTCTTGATTATTGAGGAAAGATTGATAGAATTTGATTTACATACTTTGAATGATGTGCAATACCATGCCCCCTTCAGGATTAAAATTGAAATCTGACAAGAAAAATCAGCGTTGAGAGTTTAGAAGCATGTTAATTGATTGGAAAAGTGGTTATACACATTCAAGAATGCATTCTGCATCGTTGGAAGGTCCCAAAAGACCAAGTTTGACTAGGTTTGACCATTAGTTGAAATTTTGATAGTTTGATGTAAGATAATCAATTAAGTTGAATTATGGATTTCTGTGATGATCGAAGGTCGAATATGCAAGAAGTAGACCAGCCTGGGCCCAAAATTTTAAATCATGATTTTGACATATTAAACAATCTCAGTTTTGAATTTTGATCCCGAAAATGGATTTAGAATGTTGAAATTAACCAGGGGTGTAATTTTTGTGAAAAACGGAGCACTTTTGAAAATTAGGTCAAATGCTATATAAAGCCCTGAATGGTCATTTTCCATTCATTTCAACCATTTGACTTTGGAGATTTTGCGGAGCCCTCTAAGCAAGAAAATGGCAGAACAATGAGATCTAAAGGTTCCTGTGAGTTTGCATTGATTTGAGCGCAGCAGGAGATACCAGAGACCCCGACAGTATGGACATCGGTAGGTGGACCTCTGTGCCCCTCCGAAAATGCAAATTTTTCATGTTTCATAGCATTTTTTAATTTTTTCGTACACGTTTTTCTTTTTTAATTTTTGCATGTGTGAAAACTCGTACGAGTCCCATACCAGACTCGTACGACATTCCATTTGAAATTTACGTGTCGTTTCAAGTCCACCCAAGTGCTGTATGAGAGGGACCCTTGTGTCGTACGACATTTCATTGGGTCCCTCAATACTCGTATGACACCGTACAAAGTGTCATATGACTATGAAGTGTCGTTTGGTATACTGTGGAATGTCGTACGACTTTTGGAGCCAGTCTGGAATGTCGTTTAAGAAACAATGAGCCTAGAACTGATATTTAGGTCAAAATTTTGATTTTTCTGATAATTTTGCCTGATTGCTGACTCTTTGATCCACCATTGGAAATATCAATTTGTTCCGTTCTTGTACTATTAGCCTAATTTTGAACTTTATTTCTGATAAAACACCTCATTTCTATATGATTTAGGTCACATATCCAAACGTCCATGTTCGTCATTCTTACCCAGCAACACAGAGACTATGTGTCTCACTCCCTGACCCTATGAGGGTTCATCTTGCTGCATGTGGTTTTGAGCATCTCATTCATTTAGCTGATATTAGGGTAAATCATGGCCTATTGACTGCCCTGATAGAGAGATTTCACTTGGAGACTCAGGCCTTTCATTTACTGACTGGAGAGATGACTGTGACTCTAGAGGATATTTATAGGATACTTCACATTCCATTCCATAGCAGTCAATGTCCTGAGTATGTGAGTTCCGGCCAGACTGGTCTTCATGCCTTTAGGCATCTATTTGGTGATGATACACAGTTGACGGGGTCCATTTCTTGGGAGACCCTTGTATAGAGATATGGTTAGATGCACCATTTAGAGTGCATTATTGCTGGTATGATCGGGGAGCTCATCATGCCAGGCTGTCAGTAGAACAAGTTTTTGATGGGATGGGCTCTGATGGTAGTCCTTCTTATGGCCACACCTACTGAGCTTGCCTGGGGTCAATGCCTATTGGCCCACATGTTTTCAGAGATGCACGAGGTTGTGTATCAGGATTGCAAGAGCTTCACTTCTGGAGCTCTTGTATTATAGATATGGGCATGGGAGCATATCCCAGTGCTGAGACCAATTTTCTAGACACAACGGTAGCCACAAGAGCCAGTGATATATACTTATGTTGGTTATGTCACAGAGGTCTATATGGGTCATATTGAGTATTTTAGATGGTGCTTAGATGATATGACCTTTGTGCATTGGAGACCCTATTTGCAAATAGAGGCCTAGCCCACTGCGAGGGAGTAGTACAGCTTTCTTTTTCAGAGTCAGATACTTATTGGCCGGTCTCCCACTATGTTGGAGAGATTCTTGATTACCAGAGTGTGGCGTCAATATGGATGCAGACAGGATGCCCCATAGGAGTATACTGCATATGCACGCATTATTTGTGAGATTGGTCTTGGATGGACAGCTCGACTTACATATTCATTATGCGTAGATGAGTATAGTCATATCATAGGGTGAGATTGGGACTACCATCCATAGGTTGTTGATGCAGGGGTCACAAATGGATACATTGCTTGGCAAGCTGATCATCCCATTCCTAGATTCTCGGATCCTACTGAGTTGATACCCTCCATGGAGGAAGTGATGGATGTTACAGGTACTCCCATGGGATAGGGCCTGAGACCTTAGGTAGTGCATCCTACACCACCCAGAAAGAGAGCGATGGCTCCACTTCAGAGACCATCAAGACATATGAGGCCCCCTCATCCTTCTACTTCCACAGCAGGTATATCCACAGGTTCACAGAGACGGAGCAGGGGTGAGAGGGGTACTTTGGGCAGTGTTGGGGCTGCAGATGAGGTTTTAGCTGCTGAGCAATTTGTGGGTGGTGAGACAGATCCTTCACAGGAAGATAACACTTTTGATCTGGGAGCTGAGGTTTGACGCTGCAAGGTGCATAGGGCAGAGACTACTGAGTAGCAGCCAGAGCAGCCATAGGATACAGAGATGTCAGTAGTTGAGGCCAATCCTACTATTCCTCTTACTTCATTAGAGATCATCAGATGTCTCAGAGCTCAAGCCTGGGACCTGAAGGTACAGAGTGCTAGGTGGGAGGAGAGATATCGAGAGGTAGATAGGTAGCGCACAAAGCTCCGTGCAAATTTTTGCTCAGAGGTTCAGAGATTACAGACCGAGGTGACCCATCAGACCTCACAGGCTTCATACTATGTGTCTTCATACTATGTTGTTGTCCCTATTGTGCAGAGAGTACTGATGTATTCTGAGTACATGGTAGCCTTAGAGGGAGCTAGGGCACTGAGAGTAGAGGCCATACCAGATGCACCACCACCTCCTCCACTAGATACTAAGGAGCGTGCTAATAGTTGATTCCTGTGCTTATATTTTGATATACTCTATTCTTTTTGATCACTGATATACTATTCTGATTCTGATAGCTTTCCGGAGCTCATTCTTTTGTACATTGTGCTAGTAGTGCACCCCTGACACATTTCAAGATTTTTGATATATATGAGATCAATATTTTGATTGTGACTTCATTTTTACTTGTCATGTTTTGATTTTATGATGATATCATGTGATGTTTATGCTATGAGCAGTGTAGAATGTATGTATGGATCAATGCAATGCAATGATTTCTATCATATGTATGGATGTTATGCAAATGTAATTGATTATGAAGATGTATGTATGATTTATGCTTTATGCAGTGGATGGAAAGTAATACAACAAATGGTAATGATATGAGATGTAAATGATACACATGATATGTTTTTGCAGGTTGATGAAGACAAGTACTCAATCTTATGTCAAAAGGATGTTTAACCCTGGAGGGTTACTGCTTGCGGTTTGATGAAGAGACCTTCGAGTGAGACTCAGCTCTTGTTAGATGCGAAGAATTGATATGAAGAATTGTTTAAACTTTGAAGTGTTTCCAAACAGTTGTGAGATATGCAAACATGCAAAATGTAAAGAGACATGCAAAATGAAATGCAACTTAAGACCTAGGACCTAGTCATTGATCATATGTCAATTTGTTATCATCATTGAACTTTTAGGTAACCGGATAAATCAACACAATGCCCACTAGCTATGAAACCATAGACATATGAATATCGATTTGTATGTGCAAGAATCAATACAACACCCACTGGTCAACAACCATGGATATATGAATATTGATTTTACTTTTGGAATGTCAGATTAGATATAAGCACCAAGGCATAAACGCCAGGATGACCTAAATATCACGTCCATTTTTTTATAGAGTAATTTTCATTTAACATACACATCAAATAGTCAAGAGATCATTCTAAATCCAATGTGAATTACCTGTAGTGACCCTTTAGCATTCACATCCTTAGGTAAGATCATGTTTCACAGTAGGAGAAAGAACTCACTCAAAAAGACAATAGTTAGATCAAACTTCCTTGAATTTTCTGGTTATCAATGGTCGAGGTATGCATGGCCATCCAATTCGAGATAGAGGTTCTTATAGTCGGACACCATTTCAATCTAGAATTTCCAAAGTTGTTTAGATTTTCACATACAAGCAGAAAACAAAGAAAAGATGATGACCCCAGTCATCACTCTCTAAATCCTATAAAGGACATCATCGAAGAGCTCGAAGGGACACAATATGAAAAAATTTCAATGCGAATCAATAAGCATACAAGGAGATAAAAGCATGTAAAAAAGCATAGATTGTTTTCAGTTTGATGTTTGATTTTGATTGTGTTCTTGTAGATGCAAAATCCTTTCTGGAGACAATACTGACTAACTGATGCACATGAAGCTTCAAAGGATTCTGATGGGATATGATACATCTAAGATATATTGGAGGCCATAGGATATAACATTGATTGCCCCCAAGTGTTAAGCATTGATAGGATATAGATGCTGGAGCTGATTGGTGTACAGACCCAATTATTAAAAATTGGAAATGCAGAAACAAACCGGGAGATATGTACAAACTAAAGTAAGACTAAAAGCTAGGAAAGACCAAGATTGCACTGATAGATGGAGCGTATTGAAACAAGTGGCACCCGTTTGCTGGGTTTTCACCATCTTGGTAGAGATTCTATTTTTGCTACCAAGGCGCCTGTTTCTAGGTTTTCACCAAGCCAGTTTTCTCTTCATTTTTTTCTTTTTTCTTTTTTTCTTTTTTTGATATTTTTTTGTGAATCATCAAGGTGCCTATTGCTAGGTTTTCACCAAGATGTTCATTTTTTCAGGACTTCTTCTGATTTTTATAATTTTTTCAGGACATTTTACCATAGATGAATGCCTTAGGTGTAGAATTTCTTTAGATGGAGAATGTTGATTGGTTCTCAGAGCTATTCTCCTTCAGTCATTGAGAGTTGATAGGCACCAGAGCCAAAAGTAGTAGTGATTACAAAGGGACCCAGCCAATTCATTTTGAACTTCCCCTTGCATTCTTGATGTGATTAATTTTTAGGATTCTCTCTCAAAACTAGATCGCCAACCTGAAATTCTTTGTATCTAACTTTCTTGTTGTAGCCTCTAGACATTCTCTTCTGATATACTCTAAGATGATCATATGTTGCTTGTCTGTGCTCATCTAGTAGTTCAATTTCTTGCAACCTAGACACTTGTAGTCATCATCAGTTACGAGACCATACATTCTGATTCTTAGTGATGGGATTTCAACCTCAATAGGTAGTACCACTTTAGACCCATAAACTAAAGCGAAAGGTGTAGCCCCTATAGGCATTCTAATACTTGTTCTGTAGGCCCATAGAGCTGGATTAATCATGAGATGCCAGTCTCTACCAATTTTGTTTACTATTCTGTGCAAGATCTTCAATAGATTTTTGTTGGAAGCCTCTGCTTGGCCATTTCCTTATGGATAGTAGATAGAAGACCAATGTTGTGTGATCTTGAATTGGGCACATAGATCATCTAGGTCTTTGTTCTTGAATTGTTCACTGATATCTAAGATTATGGAATGAGGTATCCGATATCTACATATGATATAGTTCAATATGAACATAGATATCTATTTCCCCGTTGCTTGTGTCAAAGGGACTACTTCTACCCATTTTGTAAAATAATCTGTAGCTATGATTATATGGGTATGTCCATTAGAAGAATGAGGATGTATAGCTCCTATAAGATCAAATGCCCATTGGTGAAAAGGCCATTGTGTTGTAAAGGGGATTAGATCCCTCCCTGGAGCATGAATTAAGTTGCCATGCACTTGGCACTTTTGACAATTCTTAGCAAATTTGATAGCCTCTTTCTCCATTTCAAGCCAATAGTACCCAACCCTAATAAGTTTTCAAGCTAGTGTTAAACCATTTGAGTGTGACCCACAAATACCATCATGGACTTCCTCTAATGCACATTGAGACTCTTCACGTTCTAAACATCTAAGTAGCGTACCATCTAGACCTTGTTTGTATAGATCATTACCAATGATGACATGTCGGGAGGCATTACGGATAAGGTATCTCTTTTCATGACGGTTGAAGGTATCAGGGATGATTTGGTCTTGGAGATAGGAAAATAGGTTTTTATATCTGGATGAATCATGACCTACAATAGTGCAGATCATGCGGGTTTTGGGGGAGTCATATGCAGGATAAGATAGTGCTTCCACCAGAAACTCATAGTGTAGCTCATGTTCAGGCTATTGTAATAAAGTAGATAGTGTTGCCATTGCATCGGCAGCCTTGTTCTCCGTTCTAGGAATTTGTTCAAATGTGATAGATATGAAATATTTCTTAAGATCATCTACCATTCTCTTGTAAGGAAGGAGCTTTTCATCTTTAGTTTGGTACACATCATTGACTTGATGAATAACAAGTTGAGAGTCTCCATGAATGTGTAGCTCTGTTACTCTCCATTCAATTGCGAGTTTCATACCATTCAAAAGGGCTTCATATTCTACAATATTATTTGTGTAAGGAAACTTTAATCGGAATGCTTTGGGGATTGAGTACCCTTGAGGAGTTATGAACAATATGCCTACCTCGGAGCCATTTTGTGTGTAGGAGCCATAAAAGAATAATTGCCATTCTCTAGAAGAAAGATGCATGATAGAGGAATCTAGGAATTCCATTTGCAGTGGTGTATTAGCAATCATAGGTGCATCTGCTAATTGATCAGCAATAACCTATCCTTTTATAGCTTTTCTTTCCATGTATTCAATGTCAAATTCACTTAAGAGCGTAACCCATTTAGCTAATCTACCTGTGAGGGTAGCTTTGCTTAGTAGGTACTTGAGGGGATCAATTTTAGCTACCAATTGTGTGGTATGAGCTAACATGTAGTGTTTCAATTTTTGTGATGCAAAGATCACAGCTAGACAAGCTTTCTCAATCATTGAATAGTTCTTCTCATATGCAACCAATGTCCTACTGATATAGTATATAGCTCTTTCCTTTTTGTTCTCATCATGCTGTGCTAGCAATGCCCCCAATGATGTATCTGTTGTGGAGACATATAAGATCAATAGCTTCCCATGAATAGGAGGCATCAAGATAGGAAGATTGGATAGATACATCTTGATATGGTTAAAGTTTTTCTCACATTCTTCATTCCATTCAAAGGTCACACCTTTATGTAATGTTTTTGTAAAACACTGTGATATGTCCGCTAGCTGTGATATGAATCTTCTGATAGATTGAAATCTTCCTTGCAATGTCCTCATTTGACTGATATTCTTGGGAGGTTGCATCTCTATTATAGCCTTGACTTTAGCTAGATCAACTTCAATGCCCTTCTTTGAAACTATGTATCCTAAGAGCTCTCCGGAAGTGACACCAAAAGCACACTTCTTAGGATTTAGAAGAAGACTAAACCTTTCCATTCTATCTAGGATCATGCTCAAGTCCTTTAGATGTTCAGTCTTGATTATAGATTTTGCTAATGTGTCATCAACATAATCTTCCATGGTTTGATGCATCATGTCATGAAAAATAGATGTCATTACTCTTTGATATGTAGCACCAGCATTTTTAAGCCCAAATGGCATGACATTCCAACAGAAGGTTCCCCATGCACATGTGAAAGCAGTTTTCTCTTGATCCTCTGGAGCAATTTTTATTTGGTTATATCCAGAGAAACCATCCATCAAGGAATACATCTCAAAACCCGCAGTCATATCCACTATCATATCAATGTTCGATAGTGGAAAATCATCCTTAGGGCATGCTTTATTCACATCTCTAAAGTTTGTGCACACTCTAATTGAACCATCTAGTTTAGAAAAAGGTACAATATTAGAGATCCACTCTATATAGTCAATAACTCAGATGAATCTAGCTTTCAGAAGCTTCTCTAATTCAGCTTTTACCAAGAGTGCAACATGAGGATGCTTCTTTCTCAACTTTTGCTTGATAGGTTTGACATTTGGAGCAATAGCTAAATGATGCATTATGAGATTAGGATCCAATCCTGGCATATCTAAATATTTCCATGCAAAGTTGATCTTCTTCTCTATTAGGAATGTTGTAAAATTTTGCTTCTCTTCTTTTGATAATGATTGTGCTACATGTACCAATTGTGGTTCCTCTATTGTACCCAAATTGATGGATTGGGTGGGCTCAATTAGAATTGGAGATCTATCCTATAAATGACTCAAAAGGACATCAAATATCTCATCCTTAGGCACCTCAGAGAGGTTTTCACCTTTGGATAAATCTTTTATTTTTACTTTTGTAGGTTCTGAGACTGCCACAAAGTGGTTTTCACCCTCAGAACTCTTTTTCTTTTTCTTTTTACTCTTGTTTTTCTGACTAAGATATTTGATGTCTGACTCATTCATGCTGACACTCAGTTCACTAATGGAAGTCCTCATAGGCTCAACTACATTGAGGTAGCAAGCAAGGGCATAGTCATTCAGGAAGGTATAAATACTATGGCTCAGATTCGTGGAGGTTTGATCAATAAGTTCTGGATATTTGATAGTCAAAGTCAGGAAAGATTGGGAGATAGTGTTTACAGATATGGATCTGTCATCATTGGTCCTAACCTGACGCTCGAGTTCAAAGGTGATACTACAACTTAAGACATCCAATTTGCAAATAGGCTCAATGTCATTATGGGAGTCCAATTCAGCCATAAGTGGATCAGACTCGATAGGTTCATCATTTCGCTCTAGACTTACGTTGGTTTAAGGTGCATATTGGTGAATAACATCAACATGTTTCTCTATGATAAGCTCATCTAGTTCTAGGATGACTCCCCATTCATAGTCATTAGATTCATCTTCTGATTCAGGATCTCTAGGAAATCTTATAACATGAGTAAAGTCAGGGTGAATACCCCAAGAAGGGTTACCCTCAAATTCTGATTTGTATTCATACTCATGAGAATCTATCTCAGAATCACTACCACTTCCCTCTTCTTGATTGTTTTCAAGATTAGTTGGTTCTTGTGTTGCAACTATCTCTTGATTGATAGTAGGTTCTTGTGTTTCTACTACATTAATTCTCTTGATAGGATCATCTTTATCATCAAGAAGGTCTTTGATCTCTTTAGGCAATTTTTCATAGGGGATGAGTTCTGAACTATCTGAATCACTATCTGATGGTTCTATTTCTTCTTTCTTAAGAAAAGGTTCCCCTGGTGCGATCTTCTATATGACATGAGAGAAATTACCTTTGAGGTGATAGGGTTTCTTCTTAAAGCCTAAGCCGACTTTATCTTTATTTTCTCTACCAGTATGTGGGAGAGGTGCCACGAGACCTTTTCCTCTGACTCCTAGAGGCCCTTGACCTAAATATCCCATCTTAGCTATTAATTTATCTCCTGGACCATATGACTTGGAAGGGAGTTTGGATACTATAGAGTCACCAGTTTGAACAACTTGAGATTCAGGTTCATCTTTGTACAGCCATGATAGCACAACCTCATCCTCTTCAAATTCTTGCTTGGATACTTGTTCTGCTACAAAATTCTTTTTATATGCTTCAAGAGGTTCTTTAGAGTCTGGTTTGGATTGTTTCAAAGATTTCCCATAAGACTTAGGTGAGATAGGGAGAGATGTCAAAGATAAGACTAGCTTGATAGTATATTCTCCCATACCATTTTCTTTGATATTAACCTCTTTTGCAAGATCTTCCCTTTTAGATGTGGATGCTTCTTTAGTTGGTTCAATGGAAGATTCTTTGTTATTAGGTACAAGCGTATCTGCCCTTTCCTTCAAGGTGTTGCAACTTGTATTCAGATTTGTGGGGATTGTAACCTCTACTCCTTCATAAGTAAAGTTCAAACATTGATGGTATGTAGAAGGAATAGCTTGCATTTCTTGTATCCATGGCCTCCCTAGAAGAATGTTGTAAGCCAAAGGTAGATCAAGCACTTGATAGATGGTATCTTTGATAACTGGACCTACTCTGATAGGTAAGACAATGGTGCCTTTAGAAGATCTTTCTTGTTCATCATAGGCTTTTATGGTGATCTTCTTTTGAGGATCAATAGCCAATTCTAAAAATCCCAATTGTGTGATCAAGCTGTAAGAACAAATGTTTAGGCCAGCGCCCCCATCTATCAACACATGTTTGACTCTACAGTTCTAGATCAAAATATCTATATGCAAAGGCTGATTATGTGGGTGACTCAAGGAGTTGTCAACTTCCTCTGAAAAGGAGATATATTGTGGAGATGTAAGATATCCAACCATAGTCTGGAACCTGTCTAAATCAAGGTCATCAGGAACATTGGAACCAAGTAAAGCTTTATCGAGAATGGCTCTATGAGCTGGAGATATTTGAAGCAACTCAAACATGGAGATTTTTGCATTAGTGTGCTAGAGTTGTTGAACAATGCTATAAGATGTAGGCCTTGTATCCTTTGGATTGGAAGATTTGGAAGCAGCCTTCTATTTAGAAGTAGATGAAAGATTAAAGGGCACCTTAGGGACATTTGATGAATCTGAGATTTGTCCTTTCAAATGCATTTGAGCCTATGATTGAGTAACTATGTTAGCTAAGGAATGATCTCTATCTCTTCATACAATTGTGATGACATTGCAACTTTCAGGGAGACATGGCTCAACCATATTGATGACAACATTATTTCCAGGGTAGGCATAGTTGACTTTTGCCCCCATATTAGGCTAAGAAGTTGAAACTTCTTGACCATCTTTCGGAAATGGTTCTGTGAATGTTGTATGATCATTATTGCTCTTGGGATTGTCAATTATGATGTCTCCACTATCGATCAGATCTTGAATGGTATGCTTCAAGTGGTAGCAACTACTAGTTTTGTGACCTTTACTCTGATGGAAATCATAGAATTCATTTTCTCTCCACCATTTTGGTTTGGGGTCCTGATAATTTGGTTAGATTGGTGGTAAAAATATGATGTTATCAGCCAGTAGAGTTTTCATAGCTGATTCTAAAGACTCTCCTAGAGGAGTAAATTTTTTATGTTTATCCCATCTTTTGTATTCTAGCTTCCTTTGAGATGGTTGAGAAGACTTTTTCTCTGAAGCTTTAATGGCTTGAGTGCCAAGAGTGAGATTGTAGGTAGGTGCCTTTGATGGGGCACGGACAGTGTCAACAATGCCATCTATGATGATGCCCTTGTTCTTGTTCCAATTTTTGTTCTTATCTTTGGAACTAGATCCAGATTCGTACTTGTCTTTTTGAAGTGTGATTTTTCCTTTTTTTACAAGCACTTTTTTGATTTTGATAGCATTATCCACCATCTTGTCAAAAGATGTATGATCTTGCATTTGTAAAGGATAATTGATTTCTGGAACAAGGTTATTGATGAAGATTTCCAATTTTTCTATCTCTGGAATAGGTCTGGCATATAGAGAGAACTTCTTCCTCCATCTCTTGAGAAATGTTAGGAATGGTTCCCCTGGATATTGCTTGAGATTACAGATATCAATCACGCTGATTGGATGTTGAATATTGTAGGAGTATTGTTGGTAGAACAATTTGATCAACTCCTCAAAAGTTTTGATAGTAGAAGGCAGTCTAGAGAACCAGTGGATGGCTGCTCCCCCTAGAGATTGAGGGAATAGACACATTAGATAAGTCGGTTCATGCATGAACTCCATTGATTGCATACAAAATTCTCTGACATGATCTTGAGGATTAGAGTGTCCATCATACTTGTCATACTTTAGCATCTCCACTCTTTTTGGAAATGGTGGCATATACAAGTTTTTGTCAAAAGGAAAAGGGCATAGAGCTTCCATGGAGAACTCTTTGGGTTCCTTTTCTTTCTCAAGGCTATTAAATTTGACTTGTAAAGCATGTATCTATTTCATCATAGCTGTAAGTGGAGTTTCTTCCTCATGCATAATGATATCTTCAACATTAAAGTTGGGAGGAAGTTTAGCTCCTTGATGAGCTAGTTGTAAAAAGTATGCTTCTCTATTTTCTTTCAAGAAATGCCTCATCATCTTGTTAAATTCATCATCATTTTGATAGCTAGCAATTTCTTCAGGTGTGGGTTCCTAATCTGCACCATGTCAAGATTGAGCTCTCTGAGAGCCAAAGTTTGTCCTGGCTTGAGACATGGTAGGAGAGTGTGGACTCCCCGGATTAGATTCATGGGGGGTATGTTGAGTACCTCCGTGAGTTGATGGAGGAGGTATGTAACTAGATTTCAATGGATAGTTTCCAAGACCGTCGTCATCGTAAAGACCAGAATTGATGAGTTGCTCAAGAGTTGGAGTTTGGAGAGTGGTGATAGATTTCTTGTGAGAGGAAGCTCTAGTCTCCACCATTCACCTCAAGTGAAACAAAAGAATAAGATCTAGATAACCGAAGAATGAATTGAATCAAGATGATCAAATGATGCAACCTTGTCAAGGTTTGATTGATTTGAAGATTTGATTAGACATGGATGAAGGATACTATGCCCTAGATGTATGGGTAGGTTCCCAAAAGATAGTAGACAAGATATCACAACACTTAGTCATTTTGATGATTGATTGAAGATTGATAGTTATGACAAGGTTTTGACACAAGATGATAAGGACTCAAATTGATTAAACAGAAGGCTGAATCAGATTCAAAAGGCCACTTTAGGAAAATGATTGGATTCTTAATAGCTACTACACTATTCTTGACACAGTGATTCGTTCGATAGATTCTGAAATTAGGCTAAAAAGCTAAATATCTAGCAATTCTGACAATTTTTTGACAACTTTCAAAAATTTACCAAACGACACTCTGCAGACTCATACGACAGTGGGTATGCTATGAAATGATAGTTGCAAAACTCGTACGACAGTTGGGTAGTAATGAAATGATAGTTGAAAATCTTATACGACAGTTGCAAGATTTTGACTTTGAGAATTTGTTGGTATGGAAACTCGTACGACACTAGGTACTCAATCATACGACAAATGGGTTGTAATGAAACAACACTTGGAAAAACTCATATGACTTTTGACTTCCTGAAATGATTTTTGACTCCAAAAAGGATTTTACGTCAATTTTTGCAAAATTTTGAGTTTTGCAGATTCAAATTGTTTGCAAACTTCAATGTCTAGATTTGAGGATTGTAATAGATTTGTTCATTTTCAGTAACCAGATAGATAAACAAGCATGCAAAATAGCAAGCACGTGATTTCAAACATGTTTGAAAATAATGAACAAGGGCAAAAGCAACCTTGCACATGAACAATCAAGTGACTTATTCATTCTAATCCTCAGAAGCGCTAATTATGTATGTTCCAAAAATGTTTTGCAATAACACACATATACCCTATAAGATGAAAATTTGGCCTCGCTAGGGATTTTAGTAATGGTTTGACTCTGCAACTTTTATGATTCAAAGGGGTGAACTCCAATCCTAGCGCACCAGGGTTTTGACACAGTCTGAGAACTTAATCTTCAAGAGCTACTAGGGAGATCTGACAACCCAACAATGAACCATACCCATGGATATTTCCTCCATAAGGACATTTATATAGCGGCTATCACTACCACGGTGAAAATGGCTATTACCGCTTGAGGTTTTGTCAACGTAGTTTTCCCTGTGAAGGGATTGTCTGCTACAGTTAACCCTCTCTAAAGGTGACTCACAGTATGATACCACAAGGGGACTTGGCTCTAGATCCAAGGTTTTGATGCCTCTTCACTTTTAACCCAAACAAAGCAAGCAGATTAATCCGACATGCTAAGACAAAGTTTCGCTTCACCAAGGTCTATGATGTCAACTCCACATGATCTATCAACCTCTCTGTGGAGAGAATGTATCAATCAATAAGAGAAGGTGCACTAACTAATTTTGATTCACCAAAGCTCGTGATGTCAACCCCATGTGATCTATCAACCTCTCCTGGGAGAGAATGTATCGATCAATAAGAGAAGATGCACTAACCGAGTTGAATGTGAAATGCACTAAGTATCCTCCCTACCTACAAGGATTCTATCATCAAGAAGGATTTCTCTGGGAATCCAATCTCTCAAGAATCATGAATAGTGTTCATAGGGCCTAATTACTATGTGAGCATAGATGTATATTTCCAAAAGAAAATCTACCAAAAGTACCCAAAAAGCAGAAAGAGGAACACTTAATGCTTAAAGTGAATATGAGATGAGTTCACAAGGTGGAACACTTAACACCTCACACAAGCTGAAAATGAGTCCCCAACTTAGAAAACAAGTGAGTTCCTAAAAGCACAAAAGGGTTTCCTGGTGGAACAATTAACGCTTCTCTCCTATAGACCCCTCCCCTTTATGGCGCTGAGATTGCAACCACAAGGAAGAATGAGGGGCCGGTGGATTAGCGAGTCCAATAACCCAAGATAGCAATCAAGATCAATCACAAGTATCTGAGACTACTTAATGAATCCTTAAGGGCTCACAACCTAGTATCAATTATGCAAGTGTGTAAAACAAAAGCATGAAAAGAATCACCCAAGCTAGACACACGAGAGATTTATTTTAAGCCAAAATCAAAATATTATCAGCACAAGTGGAATACCTGAGATCCTCACAATGCACTTAGTAGATTTTTACCTAATTTTAGAAAACTTTATGCTTTTTCCAATCAAAACTAGCAAGAGTCAATCAAAAAAAGAGAATTCCAACTATTAAGATTAGTTGTTAGTCAAAATCCAAAAATCAAATCTGACAAACTACCTACAAAAATGAAATGACAATTGAAATCTGATGCCTAAACTCATATGATAGTGGGTCTATTACCAGATGACAGTAAGAAACTCGTACGACAGTGGGTATGCTCCCAGATGATAGTCTGGAAACTCGTACGACACTGGGTGTCTGATGAAATGATAATCCAGCTTCCAAATGATAGTGGGTGCCTGATGAAACGATACTCAGTCATCTGTCGTATGCCAGTAGGCTCAAACTCATACAACTTTTGTTAGAAACTCGTATGAAAATTGTACGGACAAAAAATAAAATTCATATTTTTGCACAGAAACTGAGGAGAAAAAGACAAAAATTAATAGAATTGAATTGGAAACCCATTTCAGGGCACCACAGTGGGCGCCAAAAAATGTGTGTGAAAATTGTACCTGATCTGTAGACACAACACTTTAGTAAAACATTAGAGGTTAGCAAAAATCAAAATCGTGCAAAATTGAAATCTAATTTAACCAAGCGATTTACTGCCTTCTAGTAGGTGCGAGATTGATGTTCTCAGATTGTTATCGAGATCAGTGACCTAGATGACACCTAAATGAAGGATTTGAATGCAATTAATCTAGATATGAATTGAATGCAATTAAGCTATTTTTTTTTGGATTTTCTATGCAATAAGAATGATAAAATGATATGAAATCTATGATATGAAAAACTAATATGCAAGGCTAATCTAGAAATAATATGATATGAATGCAAATGAAATTGATCTCACAAAAGCCTTGATTCATAATAAACTTTGATTCTTTATCCTCCAATTTGACAGCGCGAGGATGCAAAAAATATGAGATGATTTGGGATGAGCTGAAGCCTTAATTTATAGAAATCTAGGGCTTTGGAGGTGCATGGAAGAAAGCCATAAATCACTCAAATTAACTCAGCTTGATTTTTGAGTTATCTGATAATAAAGATAATTTAATTCACAAAAACATGCAAATCATGCAAAAATAGCTTTTTAACTCAAATTAGAGTTTAGATCAGCTTTTTGAACTCCAAAAGGATGTTGAGTTCTAAAAAGTCAACACTTTGCATTGATTTTCTAATTTGGAGTTTAACTGTTTCTTTTGAATGTGCACATGGATACTTATGAATTAATAAATAAATAAAGTGATTTATGCTCAACTTAACTGATTTTTGAAAATAAATAATTGATTTATGGGTTAATCAATTATTTAATCAAACTTTTATTAAAAACTATATTATTAAATAATGACAACTTGCTTTAATTAATTAAATAAGAATTTAATCAATTATTCATAAGATATTAGATTTATTGTCAAAATTAAATAATACAATTAATAATACATAGAATTAAATTTAATTACATAATTAAGTGGCAAGATATTAAATCTAATTAATTAAATATGAAAATATTCAATTAATCAAACTTAGGATAAATGTGATTTATTGCCAAATAATCATTAAATTAAAGATAATTAAGATAATTAGGAATATTGCGAAGAATATTCCCCGATGCAGAATTTAAGATAATCAATTAGAATTTGATGATGTTTAGATGTGCCTTAGATTAGGAATTCGATGTTGATTTCGTTTGATTTGTAGATGTAGGAGGTTAATGAACTTATAGCCCATTTTTGGGGTATTACAGGGATAATCCCCATGAAATGACTAGCAGGACCAAGGGTGACCTACACTCGTGGATATGGCCTATTTAGGTCCTATTCAAATAGTTCCAATGGTTCTTTCACTCAAAAGCAACCCATACAACATAGTTTCTTCACAAACCCACAACTAGGCTTGTAGCCCTTCTTAGAAGAGATTTTGATCCTAGACCAAAATACTTCCATACAATGTATTGAACAAGTGTGAGATTTAGATACCCTTTTTGGCCTTAGGGATCATATCCAATCACCAAGATGTGAAAATAAAGGTAAGGTAGGAAAATACCTAATTTAGGTAAGCCAATTAGGCCTAATTAGGTCTGCAATTGCACTACAAGTGTTATTTCCTCTTAACCAATGCCCAAACCAATTATGGTAAAATTTGAGGGCATACAAGAGGACTCTAAATCCTTAATTTTAAGTCTTGGAGAATCCCCAATCAATAATTATGTTGACTGTACTCAATCGCTTGTGTAATACCCCAAAAATGGGCTATAAGTTCATTAATCTCCTACATCAACAATTCGAATGAAATTGACATCAAAGTCCTAATCTAAGGCACATTTAAACATCATCGAATCATAATTGATTATCTTAAATTGTGCATCAGGGAATATTCCTACTAATATTCCTAATCATCATAATTATCTTTAATTTTATAATTATTTGGCAATAAATCACATTTATCCTATAGCTTGATTAATTGAATATTTTGCATATTTAATTAATTAGATTTAATATCTTGCCACTTAATTGTTTAATTAAATTTAATTTTATCTATTATTAATTATATTATTTAAATTTTGACAATAAATCCAAAATCTTATGAATAATTGATTAAATTCTTATTTAATTAATTAAAGCAAGTTGTCGTTATTTAATAATATAGTTTTTAATAAAAGTTTGATTAAATAATTGATTAACCCATAAATCAATTGTTTTATTTTTAAAAGCAGTTAAGTTGGAAATAAATCACTTTATTATTAAATTAATTCATAAATAAAACATGCACAATCATAAAAGCAGACAACTATCAATTATCAATTAAAGCTAAACTCTATTTTGAGTTAAAGCTTAGCTTTTGCATGTTTTTGTGAGTTAATTATCCTTTATTTAAAAATAACTCAAAAATCAACCTGAGTTATTTGAGTGATTTATGGCTTTTTTTTTCATGCACCTCCAAAGCCTTGGATTTCTATAAAAACAAGGCTCATCTCTTCATAACTCATCTCTCGATCATCTCTCAAATTTGCATCCAAGCATCTCATGTTTTTGCACAATCACGCTAGAGAATTGGAATTGAAGAATCAAAGCTCTTGTGAATCGACATCTTTGTGAGATCAATCTTATTTTAGCATTCATATTGCATATCATTGTTAGATTAGCATTGCATATCAATTTTCAATAGCATTCATAGCATATCAATTTCATCTAGCATAGTTTCATATCAAATTTTTTTCATATAGATTAGTTTCATATCAGTTTATCATTATTATTGCATAGAAATACCCAAAAAAAAAAAAATAGCCTAATTGCATTCAATCTCATATCTAGATCAATTGCATTCAAATCTTTCATTTAGGTGTCATTTAGGTCACTGATCTCAATTACAATCTGAGAACATCAATCTCGCACCTATTAGAAGGCAGTAAATCGCTTGGTTAGATAGTTTTCAATTTTGCACGATTTTAATTATCACTAACCTCTAATGTTTTACTGAGTGTTGTGTCTATAGATCAGGTACAATTTTCACACACACATTTATGGCACCCACCGTGGGGCCCTGAAATGGGTTTCCAATTCAATTCTATCAATATATGTCTTTTTCTTCTCGAGATCTGTGCAAAACTGTGATTTTAAATTTTTTGTCCATACGTCTGTTGTATGAGTTTCTGACAAATGTCATATGGGAGCATACCCACTGTCATATGATACTAGACCCACTGTCATACGACAGTCTATCGGATCGAGACTCATTTCATTACACACCCACTATCATTTGGGAGCTCAACTGTCATATGGTATCATACCCAGTGTCGTACGAGTTTCTGGACTGTCGTCTGGGAGTATACCCACTGTCGTATGAGTTTTCGTACCAATTTTTGACTGTCATTTCATTTTTCACAGCAGAGTATCAGATTTGATTTTTATATTTCGGCCAACTACTAATTTTGACAATTGAAATTCTCTATTTTTGATTTCTCTCTGCTGGTTTTGATTGGGAAAAGTGGAAGAATTGCTAAAAATCAGGTAAAATCTACTAAGCGTGTTGTGACGATCACGAGGTATTCTCCTTGTTTTGAAAACATTTTGATTTGGACTTAAAATAAATCTCTCATGTGTAAGGCTTGTGTGCATCTTTTCATGCTTTTCATCTATTTCTACACACTTGCATAATTTGATACTAGGTTGTGATCCCTTAAGGATTCATTAAGTAGTCTTAGAATACTTGTGATTGATCTTGACTACTATCTTGGGTTATTGGACTCACTAACCCGTTGGCCCCTCATTTCCGCCCCGTGGTTGCAATCTCAGTGCCATAAAGGGGAGGGGTCAACAGGACAGAAGCATTAAGTGTTCCACTTGGCAACCCTTTTGTGCTTTTAGGAACTCACTTTTTTTCTAAGTTGTGGACTCATTTTTAGCTTGTGTGAGGTGTTAAGTGTTCCACCTTATGGACTCATCTCATATTTTCTTTAAGCGTTAAGTGTTCCTCTTTCTACTTTTTGGATGCTTTTGGTAGATTTGCTTTCGGAACATATATCTGTGCTCACATAGTAATTAGGCCCTATGAACACTATTCGTGATTCTTGAGAGATTGGATTCCCAATGAAATCCTTCTTGATGATGGAATCCTTGTAGGTAGGGAGGATACTTAGTGCGTTTCACATTCAACTTGGTTAGTGAGTCTTCTCTTATTGATCGACACATTCTCTCTCTGGAGAGGTTGATAGATCACATGGGGTTGATATCAGGAGCTTTGGTGAATCAAAATTGGTTAGTACATCTTCTCTTATTGATTGATACATTCTCTCCCCAGAGAGGTTGATAGATCATGTGGAGTTGATATCATAGACCTTGGTGGAACAAAACTTTGTCTTAGCGTGTCGGATTAATCTGCTTGCTTTGTTTGGGTTAAAAGTGAAGAGGTGTCAAAACCTTGAATCTGGAGCCAAGTCCCCTTGTGGTATAAATCTATGAGTCGCCTTTAGAGAGGGTTAACCATAGCGGACAATCCCTTCATAGGGAAAACTGCGTTGATGGAACCTCAAGTGGTAATAGCCATTTTTTCCATGGTAGTGACAGCCGCTATATAAATGTCCTTGTGGAAGAAATCTCCACGGGTATGGTTCATTGTTGGGTTGTTAGATCTCCCTAGCAGCTCTTGAAGATTAAGTTTTTGGACTGTGTCAAAACCCTGGTGCACTGGGATTGGAGTTCACCCCTTTGAATCATAAAAGTTGCAGAGTCAAACCATTACTAAAAACCCTAAAGAGGCCAATTTTTCACTTTCAGGTATATGTGTGTTATTGCAAAACTTTTCAGAACATACACAATTAGTACTCTCAGAGATTAGCACAATTTGGTCACTTGATTGTTCATGCGCAAGGTTGCTTTTGCCCTTGTTCATTGTTTTCAGACGTGCTTGGAATCACTTGCTTGCTATTCTGCATGCTTATTTATCTACTTGGCTATTAAAAATGATCAAATCTGGTATAACCTTCAAAATCTGGACAGTACAATTTGCAAACAATCCAGAACTGAAAACCTTAAATTTTGCAAAAATTGACGTAAAATTCTTTCTGGAGTCAAAAGTCATTTTAGGAAGTCAAAAGTGATATGACTTTTTGTCAAATGTCATTTCAGTATTGCCCATCTGTCGTATGATAGAACCCAGTGTCGTACGAGTTTTCATGCTAGCAAATCCAAGGAAGTCAAAAACCTATTAGCAACTGTCGTACGAGTTTTGTCAACTATCGTCTCATTGCTACCAAATTGTCGTACGAGTTTAGCAACTGTCGTTTCATAGACTACCCAGTGTCGTACGAGTCTGCAGAGTGTCATTTGGAAAAATTTGAGAGAGTTGTCAGAAATTGTCAAATTTGTGAGATATCCAATATTTCCAGCCTAGTTCCAGAATCTGTCAAAAATATCATTGTGTCAGGAACAGAGCAGTAGCTATTGAGCAATCTACCATTTTTTGAGTTTGATCTTTTGAATCTGATTTAGTCTTCTGTTTGATCAATTTGAGTCCTTTTTATCTCATGTCAAAACCTTGTCATAACTATCAATCTTCAGTCAATCTTCAATCAATCTTCAAAAATAGACTAAGTGTTGGGAACTCGTGTCTGCTATCTTTTGGGTGATCTATCCATACATCCAGGGCACAGTTTCCTTCACCCACATCTCATCAGATCTTCAAAACTATCATAATCTTGACAAGGTTGTGTCATCCGATTTTCTCAAATCAAATTGTTCTTCAGTTGTCTTCGTCCTTTTCTTCTGTTTCATTCAAAGTTAATGGTGGAGACCAGAGCTTCTTCACACAAGAAATTAGAAGAAACATCTCAGCACTTACTTTTGACCAATACCCTAGGTCCAACTCTTGAACAACTCATCAAGTCAGTTTTCTACGAGGACGATGGTCTCGGTAACTTTTGATTGAAAACTGGTTACATACCTCCTCTATCAACTCACAGAGGTAATCAGCAAACTCCTCCTCAATCTATTCCAGGGAGCCCAAAAACTCCTACCATGTCTCAAGCAGGGACGAACCATGGTTCTCTACGAGGAGGGTCCCAAGGACACCATTCTCAACATAATGCCGACCAAGAACCTACCCCCTCTGAAATCCATCGATGTCAGAATGATGATGAATTCAAGAGAATGATGAGCCATTTCTTGAAAGTGGATAGAGAGGCATACTTTTTACAATTAGCCCAGGAAGGGGCTAAGCTTCCTCCCAACTTTAACGTTGATGATATAATCACACATGAGGAAGAAACTCCACTCACAGCTATGACAAAATAGATGCATGCTATACAAGTCAAACTTAACAATCTTAAGAGGGAGAAGGAACCCAAGGAGTTCTCCATGGAGGCCCTATGTCCTTTCCCATTCGACAAAAACTTGTATATGCCACCATTCCCAAAAAGAGTGGAGATACCAAAGTATGACAAATATGATAGACACTCTAATCCTCAAGATCATGTCAGAGAGTTCTATACGCAATCCATGGAATTCATGCATGAATCGACTTATTTGATGCGTCTTTTTCCTAGATCCTTGGGAGGAGCATCCATTCAGTGGTTTTCAAGATTACCCTCTACGATCAAAACTTTTGAGGAATTGATTAAATTGTTTTATCAACAATATTCCTACAATATTCAACATCCAGTCACCATGATCGATATCTGTAACCTCAAGCAATATCCAGGGGAATCATTCCTAACTTTCCTCAAGAGGTGGAGAAAGAAGTTCTCTCTATATGCTAGACAAATTCTCGAAATGGAGAAACTTGAAATCTTTATCAATAACCTTGTTCCAGAGCTCAATTATCCATTACAAATGCAAGATCATGTATCTTTTGATAAAATGGTGGATAATGCAATCAAGATTGAGAAAGTACTTGTCAAGAAAGGAGAAATCACACTTAAAAAGGACAAGTCTGAATCTGGATCTAGCTCAAAAGATAAAAATAAGAGCTGGAATAGAAACAAAGGTATCATCTCTGATGGTGTTGTTGACACTATCTGCACCCCATCAAGGGCACCGGCCTACAATCTCACCCTTGCCACCAAAGCCATTGAAGCTTCAGAGCAAAAATTTGCTGAACCATCTCCAAAGAAGCCATTCAAATGATGGGATAATAAACGAAAGTTTACTCCCCTGGGAGAATCTTTGGAATCTGCCTTGAGAACCTTGATAGCTGATAACATGATCTCTTTACCACCAATCCAAAACCCTGATCTGGATCCAAAACCATATTGGTGGAAAGATAATGAATTATGTGCTTTCCATCAGAATAAAGGCCATAGAACTAATGGATGCTTCCACTTGAAGCATACCATTCAAGACTTGATAGATTAAGGGGACATCATGATCGATAATCCTACCAGCAATAATGATCACACAGCATTTATAGAACCGTTTCCACAACATGGCAAGGGAGTTTCCACTTCTCAGCCTAACATGGGGGCAAAAGTCAACTATGCCTACCCTGGAAACAATGCTATCATCAATATGGTTGAACCATGTCTCTCTGAGAGCTGCAATGTCATCATGATTGTATGAAGAGATAGAAATCATTCCTCAGCTAATGTGGTTACCAGATCACAAGCTCAGGCTCATCTAAAAGGACAAACACCAAGTTCATCTAATGTCCCTAAGATACCTTTCAATCTCACATCTGCTTCTAAACAGAAGGCTGCCTCGAAATCTTCCAATCCAAAGGATACAAGACCTACTTCTTACAACATCGTCCAACAAATCCAACATACCAATGCCAAAATCTCTATGTTTGAGTTACTTCAAATATCTCCAGCTCACAGAGATATCCTAGACAAAGCTTTGCTTGGCTCTAATGTTCCTGATGATCTAGATCTAGACAGGTTCCAGACTATGGTTGGCCATCTAACATCTTCGCAATATATCTCCTTTTCAGAGGAAGATGAAAACTCCCTAAGTCACCCACATAATCAGCCCTTGCACATAGAAGTCTTGATCCAGAACCATCGAGTCAAACGTGTGTTGATAGATGGGGGCACAGGCCTCAACATTTGTTCTTACAACTTAATCACATAGTTGGGATTCTCAGAGATGGCTATTGATCCTCAAACGAAGATCACCATAAAAGCCTATGATGAACAAGAAAGAGCTTCTAAAGGCACCATTGTCTTACCCATCCGAGTGGGTCCGGTCATCAAAGATACCACATGTCAGGTGCTTCATCTACCATTGGCTTACAATATCCTTCTAGGAAGACCCTGGATCCATGAATGTAGACTAGGATTTGTGAGTGCACCTAAACCTATTTTGAAGGCCAAAGACAAACAAACGTCATAGCATATTATCAAATCAAATTTAAAGGTAAACAAACTAAATCAAAGCCACCTCAGTTTAAGCTTAAAACGGATGCGCCCATGCACCGTTTGATATGCTTAGATATAGAGAGATGTGGGTGTGCAAACTCAAGCACTTGGAGCATGCAAGATAAATGATGATTTGAGGTTAATGAAGACCCAAAATGACACAAAATAGGTATGAGGAACCTATTTTGCCTCAAAGGCCTCAAGAACACACAAATATGCAAAGCTAAATAAATGAACTAAGATTAAAACAAGAAATGAATCTATGTTAATCCATTTAAGCTAATTTAGATGTGATTTAAGCTTGAAAATGATCTAAAATGAAGAGTTTATGCTTATGCTAGAATGAAAATGGCATTATAACTTTGCTATTGAGTTTGAAAGTTGAAGGATGATTTGCCTTAGGAAGTGAGGGTATTTATAGGATTTCTAAGGCTTGGGGTAGGAGGAATGAATGACCAGGATTGAAATCCTTAAGAGAGGCCAAGATTCACTCAAAGGGAAGCACATGGATTGTGCTAGTTCTCAGCCAATCAGGAGGTGACACATGTCACAAGGTGAGTGGATGAAAGGAAGGGCAAAGAGGAGTCAACAAAGGGGGCTCCAAGCTCATAACTCTCCAAATAAATGCTTGTAAGAGCAATGAATGGGCTTTAAGAGGCTTTGAAGACTTTGGGGAAGCAATAAATGCTTTGTGGTTGAGATATTTGGAAGGAAAGACTTTGCTTTGGTTTAGGAAAGTCTTAAGCTTGGTTAGGATTGCACAAAGGTTTAAGGTTAGGATTACGATTAGATTAGGACAAAGAAAAGGATTAGGATGGGTGAAGAGGGTGGATTTGAGAAGATTCTAGAAGAGTCTAGATTTCTCTTTAGTTTCATGGAATAAAAGGTTATTCATTCCAAAAGCTTAAGTTTTAGGAATATTTATTAAAATATTTTTAATAAATATGGAAATTAAATATTTAACCTTAATTAAATATTTAACCTTGGGATTAGGGTTAGAAAAGATGGGATTAGCCTTTTAATCGAAATTAAGAAGGGATTAGAAGATTTTGGAAGAGGTTAGTGGTCTTAAGAAAATTGGCCAAGTTTGGGATAAAAAATAAATTAATTTATTTTTGAAGGTTTTTTGGTCAATTTATTAATTAAATAATTAATAAATTAGGGATAATGTCCAAATGACATTTTTAGGCTAGATTCCTTAATTAAAGATTTTTAATTAAGAGAGAGGGATTTAATGCCATAAAAAATAAATTAATTAATTAATAAATAAATGATGATGTCATCAAGGATTTTTAGAAAACAAAAATAATTTATTTTCTGAAGGATTTTTCGGTGTCTACATTTTGCCCCTCTTTGATGCGATGCCGCAAGTGGCATGGCGTCAAAGACAAGAAAACAAGATGCCAAGGCTAGAATCAGAAGAAGAGGGTATGACGCCTGGGTGGACTAGAAGAAAGAGGAACATGCCCCAGTGGGACAAACTCATGGAAGATGCGCCCAGTGGGACAAGGAGAAAGAGGGATTACGCCCTGGGACAGAGTGTGCCCGGCGGGACGAGGAAGGAAAGGCCTAGGAAGAAAGGGGAGATAAATAATCTCACTTCTAAGAACAAATATGGATGATATGCAAGATGAGATGGAAATGCAAGATGCAAGATGCAGCGATATGCAAAGATGCAAGATTAATCTATAATGAATGCAAGGGACCAGATAGCTCCAAGTGCAAACGGGAGTGCACAACCTAGATTTAATATAGCAATGCTAGAGACCTGCCAAGGATACTGGGATCACGAGGCCTTGTCACCAGTGTTGCATAGGACTGACGCTAAACAAACACACAGGGTTGCCCCAACATCACACATGAAGTGCAGAGGCGACATGGCGGAACCGATGCTGAAGGAACCACAAACACACAACTGACTCACAGGCAGAAGCGAAAGATCAAAAGACCTTGCCCCAGATTATCCGCACACGTAGCACACCGTGATATAATGAATCGTGGTGACCCTGGTGGGATAATGAGAAGCCAAAAAGATTAACAAGACCCAAAGGACAAAAATCCAAGATCAAAATGATAACTCCAAAAAAACATCCTTTGCCAAGGAGAGAGATTAGGTTTGATTGATGGTGGGAAGATTGGTCAGACAGGAGGAACGATATATCCTCAAGGACCAGGATGGAAGATTAGGTCAGACAGGAGGAACGATATATCCTCAAGGACCCAAGGTTTGGTGAGAGAATAAGTGTAGTTGTTCGCTGGCAAAAGCTGAAGTTCAAGGAATAATCAGGATGAGCAAGGATAAGTCGACAATTGATGTTGCTGAAGCACAAGGCCTGAGTGGGACTACAAATTTTCTGAGGCTGGGGATGGGACAAGATATTTGATCAAATGCTGCTGCAGGACAGACAAAGGTTATGTACAACAAGGAGGAACGATATGCACAAGGGATATGTACAGAAGCTCAGGATTGGGGATAGGAAGATCACACTCAGCGGGACTCTCACTAGGACGGAGACAAGAAGGATATTTACAGAAAGGACTGCGCTGTACAGGAAAGGGATAAGGATATGGTACAAGATATGGTACAAAGCTTTGGAATAGGATATGGATTGCAGATGAGTTGGAGGAAGATGGAAGCCGAATGCTTGGAGGATAGGGGAGATGGAACTGCTAGGAGATCTGTTATGGATGGAGGAAGAGGACGGTAACTGAAAGGACTATTGAATAGATAAAAAGCTGAGTTTACTATGTTAGTGCCTGTTTACCAGGTTTTCACCAACATACTTGTCCAAGGCGCTTGAATTGCCAAGTTTTCACCGTTGGACGATTATTTTCTCTTTCTCTTTTCTTTTTTTGCTTTTTTGCTTTCTTTTTTTTTTTTTTTTTTTTTGAATGTTTTTGGATTTTCTGATATATGCAGGATCAGGTTCAGGCATAGAACCTCTTCAGATGGATGATGTTGATAGGATCATTCAAGGGCTCACCCTCTGGTGTTGATAGCTGATAGGCTCCCGAGCCAAAGGATGCGGTGACAACATAGGGGCCCAACCAAGTAGGCTCAAACTTGCCTTTCTTTTCTCTATTTGCTAGGACCTTCTGATTTTCTTTAAGGACCATGTCACCGACCTGGAATTGTCTAGGATGGACCTTTTTGTTATAACTCCTTTTGAGTCGATTCTGGTATACCACCAGGTGATCGTAAGCTTGCTGTCTCTTTTCATCTAGCAGATCTAGTTGTGTGAGCCGGGCCACATGATAGTCTTCATCAGTTGTATAGTTCTTCATGGAGACGCGCAAGGATGGGAGCTTAACCTCGATCGGTAGAACAGCTTCAGCACCATATACAAGGGAGTATGGGGTGGTGCCTGTGGGAGTGCGATAAGAAGTGCGGTAGGCCCAAAGGGCGGGATTGATTTGGAGGTGCCAGTCACGACCAGAATCATTGACAACCTTCTTGAGGATTTTCAAGATAGTTTTGTTAGTTGCCTCAGCTTGGCCATTTCCTTGAGGGAAATATGGACTGGAGAAACGGTGATGGATGTGGAGTCTGGCACATAGATCATCCACATGCTGGTTTTCAAAAGGTGTGCCATGGTCTGTGAAAATGGTAGATGGTATGCCGAAGCGGCAAATGATGTGGTAGAGGATGAACTTGGATATTTGGATGCCAGTAGTAAGGGTGAGCGGAATCGCTTCAACCCATTTGGTAAAATACTCTGTGGCTATTATGATATACTTGTGTCCATCCGAAGAGAGGGGGGTGATCAAGCCAACGAGGTCGAGGCCCCAACATGAAAAAGGCCACGGTGGTGCAATAGGCTGTAGATCTTGTGCTGGTGCATGTATCAAATTGGCATGCTGTTGACATGGGAGACATTTCTTGACAAATTCACACGCATCGTGTTCCATTGTTGGCCAATAATATCCAACTCTAAGCAGCTGCTTTGCTAGAACCATGCCACTCGTGTGGGCACCACAAATTCCAGCGTGAACTTCTTGTAAGGCTAGGACGGCCTCGTTTGAATCTAAACATCTAGATAGGACATTGTGATACCCGCGACGATATAGGGTGTTGGCTACAAGAGTGTAGCGGGAAGCTCTGTGAATGAGGTTTTGGCGTTGGTTATTGGTGAGATGGGGAGATATGATACCATTTTTTAGATATGCATGGATGTCGTGGTACCATGGGGATTGAGGACCAACCAAGACACACACCATGTCTGCATCGGCGTTCTCATAAGCTGGTGAATGTAGCTGCTCGACTAGAAATTCATACTGTGATGCGTCTCGTGGTATTTCCAATAAAGATCCGATGGTTGCCATTGCATCTGCTGCTTTGTTCTGAAGCCTTGGGATCTGGTTGAATTGTAGATGTAGGAAATGCTCTTTCAGTTTATCCACCAGTTGCTTGTAGGGTAGCAATTTGTCGTCCTTTATCTGATATTCATCTAGGACTTGCTTGATACTCAGCTGTGAATCTCCAAATACTTGTAATTCTGTGATGTTCCATTGGATAGCTGTTTTGAGACCTAAGATGAGTGCCTCATATTCTGCAATATTATTGGTACAGGGGAATCCCAACTTAAATGATTTTGGAATATAGTCACCTTGAGGTGTGATGAATAGGATTCCTGCCCCAGAGCTATGGGATGTGTTGGAACCATCAAAGTATAGTTTCCACATGGGCTGCTCTTCAATCATGCATAAATGTTCATCGGGGAATTCCATGATTAGTGGATAGGCATCCACCAGTGGTGCTTCTGCTAGTTGATCAGCAATGACTTGCCCTTTGATTGCTTTGCGATCTATATACTGAATGTCAAATTCACTGAGTAACATGACCCATTTTGCCATACAGCCTGTGAGGGTTGTCCTTGATAACAGATACTTAAGAGGGTCCACCTTTGATATGAGCTTGATTGTGTGGCTAAGCATGTAATGTCTAAGTTTTTGAGTGGCAAAGACCACTGCTAGGCATGCTTTCTCCATGGGTGAATAGTTAAGCTCATAGCTCACAAGAGTGCGACTGATGTAGTAGATAGCTCGTTCTCTATTTTCATCATCATGCTGTGCTAGGAGTGCCCCTAGTGCTGTAGCTGTTGTTGAGATGTAAAGGATGAGTGGGCATCCTGAAACCGGTGGTACTAGGATTGGAGCATTAGCTAGATACTCCTTGAGCTTATCAAAGCTTCTTTGACATATGGGATCCCACTTGAAGTTGGTGTCTTTGCATAAGAGATGTGAGAAGGGTTGGCACTTGTCTGCTAGTTGCGAGATGAACCGCCGAACTGATTGAACCTTGCCCTGTAGGCTTCTGAGCTGTTTGAGATTTCTTGGTGGAGGCATCTCTGTTATTGCTTTTACCTTTTTAGGATCGATCTCTATGCCTCATCTAGAGACGATGAAGCCTAGAAGCTTGCCAGATGTTACGCCAAAGACACATTTCTTAGGATTTAACTTTAAGCCATAATGATTCAGACGATCAAATACACGCTCTAGGATATTGAGGTGCTCATCTCTTGTTTTGGATTTTGCAAGGATATCATCCACATAGTCTTCAAGGATCTTGTGGATCATGTCATGGAAGATCGCTGTCATTGCTCGCTGATATGTTGCTCCTGCATTCTTTAGCCCAAATGGCATCATGTTGTAGCAGAAGGTACCCCATGGGGTTGTGAATACTGTTTTATGTTGATCTGCTTCTGCTATATGAATCTGATTGTAGCCTGAAAAGCCATCCATGAGTGATAGCATTTCATGACCCACTGTGAGGTCTACAAGCATGTCTATGTTTGGCAATGGGAAGTCATCTTTAGGGCATGCCTTGTTCAAGTCCCTGAAATCAGTACAGATTCTGATGTCGCCAGAAGGCTTTGTGACTGGCACCATGTTAGAGATCCACTCTGAATAATCTAATGCTCTGATGATCTTAGCTTGGAGGAGCTTCTCAAGCTCTACTTTAACTAGTAATGCTACCTTTGGATGCATTTTCCTTAGCTTCTGCTTCACTGGCTTGACGTTTGGATCTACTGATAGATGATGAATCGACTGTTAGGTTGACTGCAATGTAGGTAATCCTTGGACATTCTTCTGTTCCCAAGTTGATTGGCTTGGTCTCCTCTATGATGATCGACGACTGCTCTGGTCTATAATCTTGGATAGGGGGAAGAGGCAAGGCTTCATCTTCTAGCGCCTGAATTGCCAGGTTTTCACTAGAAGATACGCCCTTTGTTTTTACTATTTTGGAATCAGAATGTGCCCAAAGGGGGTTTTCACATAAAGACTCATGATGTTCTCTTGCTATTTCATTTTTGCGACTAAAGCTTTCCTCTTCCCCAAAATATCCTTCTGGGTGAAGCTGATAGACAGAGGTTGATGTTGGATCCTGATTGCTTGCTGGACCTAATGCCCCCATGAATTCTAGGAGTGCTTGTGCACTTTGGAACTCGTCGATGTGTGTGATGCTTGGTTGGTCCCAATCTATGAGGTCGGGGTTTGTGAGGGGAAGATCTATGAGGTTAATGGAGAGTTGTTGGAGGACAGAAGTCCCCAGGAGGGTGTCGTCGGCAAAGATATCGTCGTAGGATCGGATGTCTTTCTCTTCGGAGATGTCTTCGATTTCCACGAGGTCATCCTGGCTATTCGAAAAGTTCACGTTGGTCATGTTAGTGCCCGCAGTTGTGGTATTGGGCTCTTGTTCAAGCAAGCGAGGGGTATTAAAGCCAAGTCCTTGCTGTTCTGGATTTTGGATGGTATGATAGGAAACAAATTTCCATCCTCTTGTGGTCCTAGACCACCACCTTGATAGTTATAGTGTTCTGTGACATTTTTGTAGGGGATTGGATATTTCTCTTTGAAGTACTCAAGAAGTTGTGTGTCATGTGATGGGGGGTCTTTGTATAACCATCTGTTGATATCTGGATCCATTTCTTTGCTATTGATGTTGCCATGAGACTCAAAAGTCATGTTTCCGATTTGCTTGAGCTTATAATGTTCCTCAACAGGCTTGTTTTGACAACTTGGGCGCCCTTGAGTATGTGGATCACGTGGAAGAGCTCCTACAGCAAATGCATCACTGAGGCTGTATTCGCCACAACCCTGGTTGTTGATCTTGATGGATGATAAGGTGGAAGAGAGGATGGTCTCTGGATCACGATGGGATCGGGATGAGCTAGCAATAGAAGTACCAATATCGGTTCCAGGACAATGGGTAGAATGAGGGAAAGATGCTTCCATCGCAAGGCAGTATGCGAAGGGGTTAGGGACAGCGTGGATGGTAACCTCAGTGCCTTGATGTGGAAACTTGATGCACTGATGGTAAGTAGATGGTACGGCCTTAATGGAATGGATCCATGGACGACCGAGGAGGATATTGAACGGTAGGTCAAGATCAACAACGTGGCAGAGAGTATCTTGTGTTGCTGGGCCTAGCTGGATAGGCAAAGTTATAGTACCTTCAGAGGTACGCTCCAAGTTATCATATGCTTTGATAGTGATTTGCTCATGTTGTATGTCGGCCTCCGTGAACTCGATCTTCTTGATGAATTTTAATGTGCACAAGTTGAGGGCTGAGCCATTATCCACTAGAACTCGTTTGATGGCAAAATCTCTGACCATGACAGCAATGCGGAGAGGGAGAGTATGGTCAGGAGCGACATCTGGTATATCAGATTCTTTGAAGGACAAGGCACATGCTGCTGATAGGTGTCCCACAAGAGTTTCAAACTGAATTGTGTTAATATCCGTGGGGACATGGCCTTCTTTTAGAGCTTTGTCCAGGATCTCCTGATGGATGGGTGATGTGCGAAGAAAATCCAAGATAGATATTTGGGCTGGCATGTTCCCAAGATGCTCTATGATATTGTATTGTGCTCTTGGTGCATTATGTTGTGTTGCGTGTGCATTTGATGCTGGCCTGGTGTTAGATTGTGCTGTGGATGCAGTAGATGTTGGCCTTGGAGGAGCAGCTGATCTCGGAGGAGCACCGGTAATAGTTATCCTACCACTGCGGGTAGTTGCAGCACATTGTCGATCCGGCCCTCTGACGTGGATGGTATTGATGGTGGGCTCACCTTGGATGGGCTCAACTTGAGTTATGCATCCGACATACTTGTCATAGTTGATGTAGGCCGCTGTGTGATCTTCTTGCTTGCCTTTGCCATGATTTTGGGGCTGATTGGCATTGGCTTGATTCTTCCTGGTATCGTGTTGAGGGAACACATTTTGATATATTTGCAAACTGGCATTGGGTGAGGCTTGAGTTGGTGCATCGACCTGGATTTTCTTGTGATCAATGAGATCCTAGATGTAGTGCTTAAGTCGCATGCACTTCAATGTTGTGTGCCCCTTCACACGATGGTAATCACAGTATTCATGTTCTTTATACCAATCGGACTTTGGTGCGTTGTCATCCTTCTGTGGAATGGGCGGATATGTGATCATATTTGCTTTGGCTAGCTGATAAAAGATCTGATCCAGAGGCTCACCCAAAGGTGTGAAAGTCCTCTTTGGATTGTTCTGATTGTTGGGCTTGTTCTGCCTTGGGGCAACGTTAACTGTGTTAACAGGATTGCCTTGACGTGCTGGCTGTTGTTGTTGGTATTGCTACTGATACTGTTGCACAGGTGGTTGATGAGCTTGAGGAGGCTGCTGATAAATAGGTGCTTGATATGCGGGAGCTGGTGGTTGCTGATAGATAGGCACTTGTGGTGGTTGGTATGTCTGAGCTGGTGTAGGACTAGCCACAACGAATTGTACATTCTTAGTGTCAGTGGCTCCATCTGTAACAACATTCTTGTTACGATTCCAGTAACGGGATTTATCATTGTTGGGTTTGTTTTTGGAATCATCCTTGAAGTGACGAATAGTGCCTTCGTCTAGGAGAGCTTTCTCGATGCCTATGCCCTTGCTCTTGATGTCTTGGTATGTCTGGAGACAGTTCATTCGCATGTGATGGGATAGCTTTGGATGCAGGTTATCAATGAAGATCTTTGTTAGATGCTTCTCTGGCGGCTGATATGATAACCTGGTTGTAAGATTCTGCCATCTTTGCAAGTATTTTGCAAGGCTTTCTCCATCTTTCTACTTTGAGTTGCATAGGTCTAGAAAGGACAACTCATTCTCCACATTATGGGCATAGTGTGTGATGAACTTCTCAGAGAGTTCAGCAAAGGTGTTTATTGTCCCATGTGGTATTTTGTAAAACCACTCAACAGCAGTTCCTCCCAAGCTTTTGGGAAACAGGCGCAGGAGATAGTTATCACTGTAAGCCACTTCTTGGCATGCCATGTAGAACTCTTTGATATGGTTTACTGGATCTCCTTTCCCCCGATACTTGTCAAACTTGGGCATCTCAAAATGCTTGGGGAAAGGGATAGTTGCTATGGACCGATCGAAGGGATATGAGCACACCTCTTCGAACTTGTATGTTTTATTCTATGTTCCGCTTTGTAGCTCCTTTAGAGCATTTTTCATTGCTTCCCACTCAGCATTGAGTGGCGAGGGAACTGGAACTTCTGCTTGTGATGGAAGCTGTGGAACTGGATATGGTGCTTGCTGTGGATACATGGGTTGGAACTAATTTTGGGGCAATGGTTGCTGGGGATATTGCTGGTGTGGCATAGGGGGATATTGATATGGGACCGCTTGATGTTGTTGGGCTACTTGCTGTTGTTGAACTGGCGGTTGTTGTGGGACTGCTTGCTGATAGTGGTCATTTGAAAATTGTTGTTGTAACTGATAGGTGGGAACTTGTTGTTGCTGGGGGATGATAGGGATTTGTTGCTGAGGTTGATAGCAAGGGACTTGCTGTTGTGGAGGAATGATGGGTGTTTGCTAAAAGGGAACATGTGGTTGCTATGGGGGAGGCTGTTGGAATGATGCTACTTATGGGTATGATGGTGGTAGTTGCTGAGGTTGGCTTTGGGTTTGGCTGATATAAGCTGGGTGCATGCCTACGTTACTTAGAGGTGGAACAGATGTGGGAAAGCTAGAAGCAAAGGGTGATGGGGTAAGATAGCTGGAGAAAGTTGGCTGTTGAGGTGGTGGAACTTGCTAGAAGGTATTTGGGATTTGGGATGAATAGCTTGAAGCTGGCGGTGTTTGGGGTAGTTGCTGCTGTGCTGCTTGGACGAAGGCGGTTTGTTGACTTGCAACCATAGATGTAGGGGATTGAGATGGGATCCCCCATGCCTTCATTTCTTCTTGTGTAAGGCCCCACTGAGAGCTTGTGTTAGGGTGCACTGCAGCGGATGATGGAATGGTAGGAGCAACGGGAGCTTGGGACACGAATGATGGTTGAGAGAGAGGAGCTTGTTGAGGTTGTGGTTGAGTGGATGCTTGTGAAGAGGAAAATGAAGGAAACACCCAAGAGAAAGATGAGGTTGGAATGGGGAGCGATTGCGCTAACCCCAAAGAAGAAGGTACGGGTGCTTGGGGGGTGAAGGGTGACGGTGCTCCTTTGATGATGAAAGGCGTTGCTTGACTTGCGGATGGTGGTGGTGTAAAAGCTTGTGTGAGAGGTGGAAGCTGACTTTGAGTTAAGTGTTGGATTTGGGCTTGGGCAGCCATAGCAGATGATGAAGCAAAAGGGGTATGAGATGGAGCAGATGGCGCTGTAGCTTGTGTTGCGGGACTGGTGAGGCTTCCTTGCAAGAAAAGGGGAATGGTGGAAAGCTCTTGGGATGTTTGCATGATAGGATCGGGGAACGGAGAATATGCTTGTGCTGGAACTTGGATTGTTTTGATGGGGATGCGTGGATAGAGAGATGGTGGGATGGAGGTACTTTCTGGTAGGTAGTGAACAAATGTGCTTTGTTGATGTTGTGGTACAAGGGCATTGGTCGCCGGTGGGCTATCTGGAGGATTTGCAAATGCTTGGATTGCCAACGGGGATGAAGGGATGTTTGGATCTTCACATGGGTTATTAGCTTGGATCTGGAGATTGTAGGTCATCATGGCGTTGGTGAAAAGGTTGGGATCGGATGAGGTTGTTGGTGGATAAGGATTCATGCTTCTTCTTTTCCGAGATCTAGTCTCAACAGGCATGGAGATGCAAGTGCTAAATCTATGCAAGATGTTTGGCTAAAAGATGTTGATGGATGCAAAGCTGATGAACTTTTAAAGATGATGACTTTCTAGGATGCAATGCAAGGATGGATCAAGATGGCAATGATGGAAGCTTGGATGGAATAGATATGGATCAAGATGGTGGAGGAAAGATAGGTTGCTGGTGGAGAGTTGGTGAAAGATTACTGAGTGGTCAACAAATGAGCTGCTGTTTTTCCCAAATGGAGGATCAGAGGTATGATGGGGTCAACCTAAGATAGACTGATGATCTTCGGTCAACAAGTTTCTTATCAATACACTCCAATCTCTTGCTCGAGATGATGGCTATGCAAGGACAAGGTTTGATTTCTTTATGACAACACGTTGTGCCAAAAAAGAGGATGATGGTCTCTGATCTTGGATATAGGATAGGAACAACTCAAAAGGTAGAACACTAAGTGTTGGTGGATCCCTGGATTTGGAACAAAAGATGGTGGATCTGCTGGAAAGATATGGAAAGCTGATGGGGGGATGCTAGTGAGAAAGGTATTGAAGGGTGAAGGGACAATGCTCTATCTAAAGGGATAATGCAAATGACAAGGATCGATTCTAGAATGCTGGTAGGAAGATGAATGCAAATGCAACTTTATGATGTTTTGAAATGCAACTAAGGTTTTGATGCTGATGCAAAGGGTGAAACTAGGATGAAACTAAGATGCAAGGCTGTTGAGACAAGATTTCAAGATCTGAAGATGGAACAAGACATGAATAAGGAATTGGCTAATCTTCTGGCTCAAGGTTGACAAAGTGATGGTTAACTCAGAAACGGAAGGCGAACTGTTTGATGCGGGTGTTATGGGCAATGTTCTCAAGTCTGGTTTGGGACTTCTCTTCTACTTGGTTTGCTTGGATAATGGCTTGATAGCTCTTGGTGTTCTTTTTGATAACTTTTCGCTCTTGATAGGCTTGGGATTTGGGCAACTTTGCTTTAGGATGTTTGTTCTTGCTGGGCATCACTTGGAAAAGAGGCTTCTGATTTTTGAGGCAAAGGTTTCCAATGGCAAAAGTTAAAGTCAAAGCAATCTCCGCAAGGGACAAAGCAACCTTGCGGGATACAAACAAAGGCAACTGACTCTGACAAAGCTTTGAAAGTGAATGTTTCAACAAGTGTTTTCACGGAGTCTTTGACTGTCAAGCACTTCAAACAGATCTACCTAAGGAAGGTGAGTATCAAAATCGCTTGCCCACAGCTTGGTATCCCCCAGAAGGGAATACAAATGGTGAGTAATCTTGAGGCGACCCGGTAAACCCCTTGGAATCGGTCCTTGCACAAGGATTTTGATACTTTCGGATGTAGATAGGGTAGCCTCTAGTTTATCAGGTTTTTAATAGTTCCGTGGTGTCTCCATACCCGGTTATGTTGATCATCTGTGACTCACTTAAGAGCCTTGCCAATTATGGGGGAGAGGAATGTTTACCATCCCCAGACACGTGTTTGGCACGAACGCCCGGCGATTAGGAGATGTAAGTGATTCTTTTGGTATTCACTTATTTATATACCGGCCGGGGGGGATACCGGTTTGAGGTCGTTCTCCAAGGAGGAAGCGCTTCTCCTTGGACAGGCCTCGCTAAAAGCAGAACAGGTGAACTTGTCCAAGTTCAAATGTTCCACGTTGCTTACTCTAACAAGGATTATGCAAGAATTGAAAAACTCCTACATGCACATCAAGCAGATTTTGTTCATTTTTCCAAATTTGATTAAGTGATGTTTGAACCTTGAAACGAAGACACTCGTGATTAGATTTTGATTTGTTCTTTTCCTCAAAATGTAAATGAATTGAACGTTTGCAAGTTCTTTCCTTTTGTGCATTCAAGATTTGATTAGCGAGTTGTCTTAAGAACTTTGAAAAAGCTTTGTTTTGTCCCTTAGATCACTCAAGATTGAATTTGTTTGCTTGTTTTGGAAACTGAAACAGATGAGGGAATAGAGTTGTTTGTTCCTTTTAGTGCATTCAAGATTGAGTTTGATTTTCAAATTGACAATGACACTTAGGACCTAAGTTCATTTCCTTAATGTCATTCAAGATTGAATTTGACCTTTGCTGTAATAAAAAAAAATGAAAAAAATCAGTCCTAAGCAACTCAAGACAAAAACCAAAAGCGACACTGTCCAGCTTATAGGCGACGCTGGAAAGTGCAGAGGCGACATTTAATTCCTACAGGTGACATTCTGTACCTCAAAAGGCGACAGATAAATAACCAGAGGCGTGATTTCTTTTGTTACAGGCGTGATTTAATTACAAGAAGGCGACAGAAGAGAATTCTGGAACGTAACAGAAGTTGTCAATCACAGGAAAATCTCAGTTATGCAGGCGTGAAAATAGAACTCATAGGCGTCATTTCTTTTCTCAAAGGCGTGATTTAATTTCATGAAGGCGTGACTGAATTGTTTGTAGGCGACATTTCTTTTGTTGAAGGCGACATTTCTTTGTTTGAAGGTGACATTTAATTGCTGTAGGCGTCATTTCTTTTCATGAAGGCGACATTTCTTTATTTCCTGCAAAAAAAAAAGCATATAAAGCATAATTTCATCAAAATGATTGTGGTTTGACTCCCACCGGGCGTGCCAGAATGTAGACTAGGATTTGTGAGTGCACCTAAACCTGTTTTGAAGGCCAAAGACAAACAAACGTCATAGCATATTATCAAATCAAATTTAAAGGTAAACAAACTAAATCAAAGCCACCTCAGTTTAAGCTTAAAACGGATGCGCCCATGCACCGTTTGATATGCTTAGATATAAAGAGATGTGGGTGTGCAAACTCAAGCACTTGGAGCATGCAAGATAAATGATGATTTGAGGTTAATGAAGACCCAAAATGACACAAAATAGGTATGAGGAACCTATTTTGCCTCAAAGGCCTCAAGAACACACAAATATGCAAAGCTAAATAAATGAACTAAGATTAAAACAAGAAATGAATCTATGTTAATCCATTTAAGCTAATTTAGATGTGATTTAAGCTTGAAAATGATCTAAAATGAAGAGTTTATGCTTATGCTAGAATGAAAATGGCATTATAACTTTGCTATTGAGTTTGAAAGTTGAAGGATGATTTGCCTTAGGAAGTGAGGGTATTTATAGGATTTCTAAGGCTTGGGGTAGGAGGAATGAATGGCCAGGATTGAAATCCTTAAGAGAGGCCAAGATTCACTCAAAGGGAAGCACATGGATTGTGCTAGTTCTCAGCCAATCAGGAGGTGACACATGTCACAAGGTGAGTGGATGAAGGGAAGGGCAAAGAGGAGTCAACAAAGGGGGCTCCAAGCTCATAACTCTCCAAATAAATGCTTGTAAGAGCAATGAATGGGCTTTAAGAGGCTTTGAAGACTTTGGGGAAGCAATAAATGCTTTGTGGTTGAGATATTTGGAAGGAAAGACTTTGCTTTGGTTTAGGAAAGTCTTAAGCTTGGTTAGGATTGCACAAAGGTTTAAGGTTAGGATTAGGATTAGATTAGGACAAAGAAAAGGATTAGGATGGGTGAAGAGGGTGGATTTGAGAAGATTCTAGAAGAGTCTAGATTTCTCCTTAGTTTCATGGAATAAAAAGTTATTCATTCCAAAAGCTTAAGTTTTAGGAATATTTATTAAAATATTTTCAATAAATATGGAAATTAAATATTTAACCTTGGGATTAGGGTTAGAAAAGATGGGATTAGCCTTTTAATCGAAATTAAGAAGGGATTAGAAGATTTTGGAAGAGGTTAGTGGTCTTAAGAAAATTGGCCAAGTTTGGGATAAAAAATAAATTAATTTATTTTTGAAGGTTTTTTGGTCAATTTATTAATTAAATAATTAATAAATTAGGGATAATGTCCAAATGACATTTTTAGGCTAGATTCCTTAATTAAAGATTTTTAATTAAGAGAGAGGGATTTAATGCCATAAAAAATAAATTAATTAATTAAATAATTAATTAATTAATAAATGATGATGTCATCAAGGATTTTTAGAAAACAAAAATAATTTATTTTCTGAAGGATTTTTCGGTGTCTACAATCTCCTTTTCAGAGGAAGATGAAAACTCCCTAAGTCACCCACATAATCAGCCCTTGCACATAGAAGTCTTGATCCAGAACCATCGAGTCAAACGTGTGTTGATAGATGGGGGCACAGGCCTCAACATTTGTTCTTACAACTTAATCACATAGTTGGGATTCTCAGAGATGGCTATTGATCCTCAAACGAAGATCACCATAAAAGCCTATGATGAACAAGAAAGAGCTTCTAAAGGCACCATTGTCTTACCCATTCGAGTGGGTCCGGTCATCAAAGATACCACATGTCAGGTGCTTGATCTACCATTGGCTTACAATATCCTTCTAGGAAGACCCTGGATCCATGAAATGCAAGCTATTCCTTCTATGTACCATCAATGCTTGAAATTTCCCTATGAAGGAGTGGAGGTTACTATCCCAGTAGATCTGAGTACAACTTGCAATACATTGAAGGAAAGTGTCGATAAGTTTGTTCCCAATAACAGAGAATCTTCCATCAAGTAACTAAATGTTGCTTCCACATCTAAGATGGATGACATTGCTAAAGAGATTAATATCAAAGAAAATGGGATGGGAGAATACACTATAGAGCCAGTCTTGTCTTTGACATCTCTCCCAATCTCACCTAAGTCGTATGGACAATCCTTGAAGTAGTCTAAATCAGAACCTAAGGAACCTATGGAAGCATACAAAAGAAATTTTGTGGCAGAGCAAGTATCCAAACAAGAATTTGAAGAGGATGAAGCTGTGCTGGCATGGCTATATAAAGAGGATTCTGAATCTAAAATTGTTCAACCTAGTGAATCTATAGCACCTACAATCCCTTCTAATTCATATGGTCCAGGAAATAAATTGATCACCAAGATGGGATATTCCGGTCAAGGACCTCTAGAAATCAGAGGAAAGGGTCTTGTGACACCCATTTCCTATATTGGTAGAGCCAACAAAGATACTGGTGGCTTAGGGTTTAAGAAGAAACCCTATCATCTCAAAGGTGGTTGTTCTCATGTCATAGAACGAATTGCACCAGGTGAACCCCTTCTTAAGAAAGAAGAAACAGAACCCTCTGATGATGATTCAGATAGCTCTGAGCTTATCCCCTATGAAAAATTGCCTAAAGAGATCAAAGATCTTCTTGATGATAAAGATGATCCTATCAGAAGAATTAATGTAGTAGAAACACAAGAACCTACTGTAGCACAAGAGATGGTTGCACCACAAGAACCAACTAATCTCGAAGGCAATCAAACTAATCAAGAAGAAGGGGGTAGTTATTCTGACACTGATTCCCATGAATATGAATTCAAGTCAGAGACTGAGGGTAATCCTTCTTGGGGTATTCATCTTGACTTCACACATTTTCTCAGATTTCCTAGAGATCCTGAATCAGAAGCTGAGTCAAATGACTATGAATGGGGTGCCATTCCAGAAGAAGATGAGCTTATAACAGAGAAATATATTGATGTTATTCACCAATATGTATCCCAACCCAACGTAGGTCTAGAGCGAAACAATGAACTTAACGTGTCTAATCCACCTATGGCTGAAGAGGACTCCCATGATGATGTTGAGCCTATTCACAAATTGAATATTTTGAGCTGTAATATCACCTTTGAACTTGAGCATTGGGTTAGGACCAATGATGACATATCCACATCCGTGAACACCATATCCCAAGCCTTTCCTGCTTTGACTATCCAACGCCCTGATCTTATCGACCAAACTTCCACAAACCCAAACCATGGTCTTTATACCTTCCCGAATGACTATGCCCTTGCCTGCTACCTCAATGCAGTTGAGCCTATGAGGAATTCCATCAGTGAACCAAGTGTCAGCATGACCGAGTCAGACATCAAATATCTTAGTTAGAAAAACAAGAGTAAAAAGAAAAATAAGAAGAGTTCTGAGGGTGAAAACCACTTTGTGGCAGTCTCAGAACTGAAAAAAGTAAAAAGAAAAGACGTATCTAAAGGTGAAAACCTCTCTGAGGTGCCTAAGGATGAGATATTTGATGTCCTTTTGAGTCATTTATAGGATAGATCTCCAATTCTGATTGAGCCCACTCAATCCATAAATTTGGGTACAATAGAGGAACCACAATTGGTACATGTAGCACAATCTCTATCAGAAGAAGAGAAATAGAAATTTACTACATTCTTGATAGAAAAAAAAGATCAATTTTGCATGGAAATATTTAGATATGCCAGGATTGGATCCCAATCTCATTATGCACCATCTATCCATTGCTCCTGGAGTAAAACTAATCAAACAAAAATTGAGAAAGATGAAACCTCATGTTGCACTCTTAGTCAAAGCAGAACTAGAAAAACTCCTAAAAGATGGATTCATCCATGTCATAGACTATGCTGAGTGGATCTCTAACATTGTACCTATTTCAAAACTAGATGGTTCGATCAGAGTGTGCATGGACTTTAGATATGTGAATAGAGCATGCCCTAAGGATGATTTTATGCTGCCTAACATTGATATGATAGTGGACATGACTGCGGGCTATGAAATGTATTCCTTAATGGATGGCTTTTCTAGGTACAAGCAAATCAAAATTGCTCCAGAAGATCAAGAGAAAATAGCTTTCACATGTGCGTGGGGAACCTTCTATTGGAATGTTATGCCATTCGGACTTAAAAATGCTGGAGCTACATATCAAAGAGCAATGACATCTATTTTTCATGATATGATATATAGAACAATGGAGGATTACATGGATGATACCTTGGCAAAATCCATGATTAGAACTGAACACCTAACAGACTTGAGCATGATCCTCGACAGAATGGAAAAATTTAGTCTTCGACTAAATCCTAAAAAGTGTGCTTTTGGAGTCACTTCTGGAAATCTCCTAGGATACATCATCTCCAAGAAAGGCATTGAAGTTGATCCAGCTAAAGTCAAGGCTATAATAGAGATGCAACCTCCCACAAATATCAGTCAAATGAGGATGTTGCAAGGCAGAGTATAGTCCATCAGAAGATTCATATCATAGTTAGCTGACATATCACAACCTTTTACAAAAACATTACATAAAGGCATGACCTTTGCATGGAATGAAGAATGCGAGAACAACTTTACCCATATCAAGAAGTATCTATCAAATCTGCCTATCTTGATGCCTCCTATTCATGGGAAGCCATTGATCTTGTATGTCTCCACAACAGATACATCACTAGGGGCATTGCTAGCACAGCATGATGAAGACAAGAAAGCAAGAGCCATCTACTATATCAGCAAAACTTTAGTGGCCTATGAGAAGAACTACTCAATGATAGAGAAGCCATGTCTAGCTGTGATCTTTGCATCGCAAAAACTAAGACACTACATGTTAGCTCATACTACTCATTTGGTAGCTAAAATTGATCTACTAAAGTACCTACTAAGCAAAGCTACCCTCACAGGTAGACTAGCTAAATGGGTCATGCTCTTGAGCAAATTTGACATTGAATATGTTGAAAGAAAATCTATCAAAGGACAGGTCATTGCTGATCAATTAGCTAAAGCACCACTATTTGATTATACACCCATGCAAATGGAATTTCCTGATTCCTCTATCATGCACCTCTCTTCTAGAGCATGGCGGTTATTCTTTGATGGCTCCTACACATAGAATGGATCTGGAGCAGGCATATTGTTCATCACTCCTCAAGGATACTTGATACCCAAAGCATTTAGACTAAAGTTTCCTTGCACAAACAATATTGCTGAATATCAGGCACTTCTCAATGGTATGAAAATGGCAATACAGTGGAGAGTTACAAAGATGCACATCCATGGAGACTCACAACTGGTTATCCACCAAGTCAATGATGTGTACCAAACCAAAGATGAAAAGCTCATTCCTTACAAGAGAATGGTAGATGATTTAAAGAAATACTTCATCTCTATCACATTTGAGCACATACCCAGAATGGAGAATAAGGCTGCTGATGTAATGGTGACATTATCTACTCTCTTACAGCAGCCTAAACATGAACTATGCTATGAGTTCCTGGTGGAAGCCCTATCCTATCCTGCATATGACTCCCCTGAAACTCGCATGATCTGCACTGTTGTAGGTTATGACTCATCTCGCTACAAAAATCTGTTCTCCTATCTCCACGACCAAATCATCCCTGAGTCCTTTAACCATTTTGAGAAATGAAACCTTATCCGATCCGCATCCCGATATGTCATCATTGGTAATGATCTGTACAAATGAGGTCTAGATGGTACACTACTTAGATGTTTAGAATGGGAAGAGTCTCAACGTGCATTAGAGGAAGTCCACGAGGGTATATGTGGGTCACACTCGAACGGTTTAATGTTAGCTCACAAACTTATTAGGGCTAGGTACTATAGGCCTGAAATGGAAAAAGAGGCTATTAAATTTGATAAACACTGTCAACAGTGTCGAGTACATGGCAACTTGATTCATGCTCCAGGGAGAGATCTGATTCCCTTTACTATACAATGGCCTTTTCAACAATGGGCATTTGATCTCATAGGTGCTATCCATCCGCACTCTTCTAATGGACATACCCATATAATCACAGCTACACATTATTTTACAAAATGGGTAGAAGCAGTTCCTCTAACACAAGCAACGGGGAAATAGATCTCTATGTTCATCCTAAACTACATCATTTGCAGATATGGGATCCCTCATTCCATAGTCACAGACAATGGGGGACAATTCAAAAACAAGGACCTAGATGACTTATGTGCCAAATTCAAGATTACTCAACATTGGTCATCTATCTACTATTCTCAAGGGAATGGACAAGTTGAAGCTTCAAACAAAAATCTCTTGAAAATCTTGCACAGAATAGTGAATAAAATAGGTAGAGACTGGCATCTCATGATCAATCTAGCTCTCTAGGCATACAGAACTAGTATCAAAACACCTATAGGGGCTACACCTTTCACTTTAGTTTATGGGTCTGAAGCGGTACTGCCTATTGAGGTTGAAATCCCATCACTCAGAATCAAAATGCATGGACTTGTCACTGATGAAGACTATAGAGTGTCTAGGTTACAAGAACTAGAACTACTAGATGAGCGTAGATAAGTAGCATATGATCATCTTAGAGTATATCAGAAGAGAATTTCTAGAGGCTACAACAAGAAAGTCAGACACAGAGAATTTTAGGTTGGCGATCTAGTCTTGAGAGAAAATCTTAAAAATCAATCCCATCGAGAACGCAAGGGGAAGTTCGAACCCAATTGGCTGGGTCCCTTTATTATCACTGCTACTTTTGGCTCTGGTGCCTATCAACTCTCAATGACTGAAGGAGAACCGCTTCGAGAACCAATCAACGTTCTCCATCTGAAGAAATTCTACGCCTAAGGCATTTAGTGCTTGGTTAAATATCCTAAAAAAATCCTAAAAATTAGAAAAAGTCCTGAAAAAATGAACATCTTGGTGAAAACCTAGCAATAGGTGCCTTGATGATTCACAAAAACATAAAAAAAATTCAAAAAAATTCAAAAAAGAATTGAAAAAAAATGAAAAATACAAAAAAAATGAAAAAGAAGAAAAAGTGTCTTGGTGAAAACCTAGAAACAGGCGCCTTGGTAGCAAAAATAGAATCTCTACCAAGATGGTGAAAACCCAGCAAACGGGTGCCACTTGTTCAAAATGCTCCATCTATCAGCACAATCTTGGTCTTTCCTAGCTTTCAGTCTTGCTTTAGTTTGTACATATCTCCCGGTTTGTTTCAACATTTTCAGTTTTCAATAAGTCGGTCTGTACACCAATCGGCTCAAGCGTCTGTATCCTATCAATGTTTAACACTTGGGGGCAATCAATGTCATATCTTATGGTCTCCCATGTATCTTAGATGGATCATATCTAGTCAGAGTCCTTTGAAGCTTCATGTGAGTTAGTCAGTCTGTCTTGTCTCGAGAAAGGATTTTGCATCAACAACAACGCAATCAACATCAAACTAAAAACTAAAAACAATCTGTGCTTTTCATGCTTTTATCTCCTTGTATGCTTACTGATTCACATTGAGATTTTTGCATATTGTGTCCCTTCGAGCTCCTCAATGATGTCCTTTACAGGATTTAGAGAGTGATGACCGAGGGCATAATCTTTTCTTGTTTTTCTGCTTGTATGTGAAATCTTATAACTTTGGAAATTCTGGATTGAAATGGTGTCCGACTGTAAGAGCCTCTATCTCAAATTGGATGGCCATGTGTACCTCAACCATTAATACTTGGAAAATTTAAGGAAGTTTGATCTAACTATTATCTTTTTGAGTAAGTTCTTTCTCCTACTGTGAAACATGATCTTGCCTAAGGAGGTGAATGATAAAGGGTCACTACGGGTAATTCACACTGGATTTAGAATGATCTTTTGATTGTTTGATGTGTATGTTAAACGCAAGGCATACTCGGGTCATCACGAGATTTATGTTTTGATGCTTGTACAAATTGCTATATCAAAATGGATATGATATTCAGGTCATCCTGGCATTTGTGCCTTGGTGCTTATATCTAATCCAACATTCTGAAAACAAATCAATATTCATATGTCCATGGTCGTATAACCAGTGGGTGTTGTATTGATTCTTGCACATACAAATCGATATTCATATGTCTATAGTTTCATGGCTTGTGGGCATTGTATTGATTTATCCGATTACCTAAAAGTTCAATGATGATAACAAATCGACACATGATCAGTGACTAGGTCCTAGGTCTTAGGTTGCATTTCATTTTGCATGTCTCTTTGCATTTTGCATCTTTGCATGATCTCACAATGACTAAACAAACTTCAATGCTTAAACAATTCTCCACTTGTCTCTTCAAATCTAACAAGAGCTAAATCTCACACAAAGGTTCCTCCAATGAAATAGCAAGTAGAATCCTTTTTCAGGATCAAAATTGAAATCTGAGATCATTCATATTATTAACTACTTGCATATTCGACCTTCAATCATCACAAAAATCCAGTATTCAACTTAACTGATTAGCTTTCATCAAACTATCAAAATTTCAACTTGGTCAACTATGGTCAACTCATAGTTTGACCTAGTCAAACTTGGTCTCCAGGACCTCCAAACGATGCAGAATGTGTTCTCGAATGTGTTTAACCACTTCTCAAATCAATTTACATGCTTCTAAACTATAACACTGACTTTTCTTGTTAGATTTCAATTTTAATCCCAAAGGGAGCATGGTATTGTACATCATTCAAAGTCTGTAAATCAAATTCTATCGATCAAATCTATCAATATCTTTCATCAGTGATCAAGACAACAATCACGTCTAGTCGCTGATTCATCAAAAGTCCTTATCGCTCGGGGCAAATCTATCATCACTTGGGGCATATCAGATTCATCTATCCATATCAATCTGGTATTCTCCTAATCTTGTAAACTGTATCAGTTTTTGCAACCATCAGATCATAGTGTTCTTTCCTTGGTTCTTTGGTAACTGAAGGATTCGGATGTGATACCTACTAGTTCTGCTAAGACAATCGAGTCTAGAACGGGTCACTCACTTCTTATCAATCCTAAGGTTTGGAATCAGGCGTTTTGACACTTTTTCACAATCATAGGTTCATTTTCTATTATAGTAAACATTATCTTTGGTCATTTAGGACCTATTATCTCCATATCAAATCAATATCAATCAACTCCTATCTCAATATCTTTCAATCGGTTTCTATCTTGAGATCGGTTTATCTTTTGAATCAGTTTTATATCTTTATCAAACACAGACTTTCTTTGAACCACTGCACTTGGCACAGTAATTCAAAGAGGGGCAAAATGTAATACCCCAAAAATGGGCTATAAGTTCATTAATCTCCTACATCAACAATTCGAATGAAATCGACATCAAAGTCCTAATCTAAGGCACATCTAAACATCATCGAATCATAATTGATTATCTTAAATTGTGCATTGGGGAATATTCCTAGTAATATTCCTAATCATCATAATTATCTTTAATTTTATAATTATTTGGCAATAAATCACATTTATCCTATAGCTTGATTAATTGAATATTTTTCATATTTAATTAATTAGATTTAACATCTTGCCACTTAATTGTTTAATTAAATTTAATTTTATCTATTATTAATTATATTATTTAAATTTTGACAATAAATCCAAAATCTTATGAATAATTGATTAAATTCTTATTTAATTAATTAAAGCAAGTTGTCATTATTTAATAATATAGTTTTTAATAAAAGTTTGATTAAATAATTGATTAACCCATAAATCAATCACATCTTCAAATCTAACAAGAGCTGCACCTAACTCAAAGGTCTCTTCACGGAATCGCAAGCAATGATCCTCCTGGGTTAACCATCTTTTGACATAAGACTGAGTACTTGTCTTCATCAACCTGCAAAACATATCATGTCTATTGTTGCATTTACATATCATATCATAAACATTTATTGCATTACATGTTATATCCATTGCATAAACATACATATTTCCATAGTCATTACATCTGCATAACATTCATACATATGAAAGAAATCATGGCATTGCATTGATCCATACATACATTCTACACTATTCATAGCATTAACATCACATGATATCATCATACATAAGAAAAATGACAAGTACACATGATGTCACAACCAAAAATATCGATCTCATCTATATATCAAAAATCTCAAATAGTCAGGGGTGCACTACTGGCACAGGGTACAAACGAATGAGCTCCGTTGAGCTATCAGACACAATAATGTATCAATGAGAAAGTAACAGAAGATCAAGAGAAATCAACTGTCAGCATGCTCCTCTGCATCTAGTGGAGGAGGAGGTGGTGCATCTAGTATCACCTCCACTCTCGGTGCCCTAGCTCCCTCTGATGCTGCCATGTACTGAGAATAGGTGGGCACTCTCTATGCAACAGGGACTACTGCATAGTAAGCAGATACATAATATGAGGCCCACGTAGTCTGATGAATCACCTCTACCTGTAATCTCTGCATCTTTGTGCACTCCTCTGTACACTACCTATCTACCTCTTGATGCCTCTCCTCTAATCTGGCATTCTCTATGTTTAGGTCTCGGACCTAGACTGTAAGCCGTCTGATAATCTCAGCCAAAGTAAGAGGAACTACAGGCTCTGCATCAGCTACTGGCATCTCGGTGTCCTATGCTGGCTAATCTATATGTGAAGGAATGCTAACCCTGTGTGCCTTACGACGTCTAACCTCAGCACCCAAATCAAAGGTGTCATCCACACCTATACCACCTGGAAACTGCTCAGCTCCTAGAACATCATCTGCAAATCCTACTCTGCCCAGTGTACCACTCTCACCTCTGCTCCATCTCTGTGTCCTGAAAGATGTGCCCACTATAGATGTAGAAGGACATGGAGGCCTCGCATGTCCTGGTGCTCTCTGTAAAGGAGCCATGGCTCTCTATCTCGGAGGAGTAGGGTGTACCATCTGTGGTCTCGGTCCTGCTCTCATAGGAGCCCCTATAACATCCATAGCCTCCTCTATGGAGGGTATCAGCTCTGTCGGATCAGAAAATTAGTGAATCCGGTGATCAGCAAGCCATGCCACATATGCATCTATCACACCTACATCAACCACCTGTGGAAGATAGTCCCAATCCCTACCAATCATCCAGCTATACTCATTAGCACATATAGTATAACTGAGCCATGGTGCCCATCCGAGCCCTATCTCATGCACAATGCGGGCATAAGCAGTATAATCCTGAGGGATATTCTGAATGTATCCATACTGATGCCAGACTCTGGTAATCAAAAATCTCTCCAAGATGGTGGAGGTCCATCCTATCAATATCCTGCTCTGGAAAAAGAATGAAAACTGCTCCCTCGCAGTAGGCTAGGCCTCTATCTGCAAATATGGCCTCCATATGACAAATGTCATGTCATCCAAGCATCAGTAGAAATACTCGGTGTGACCCATGCGAACTTGAGTAATGTAACCAGCATACGTATATATGATCGGCTCCTGTGGCTGTCGCTGACTCTGAAACACTGGCCTCAAAACTGGGATATGCTCCCAGGCCCGTATCTGTAGTACCAATGCTCTTGAAGAAAATGTCTTGCAGTCCTGATACACGACCTCATGCATCTCAAAAAACATATGGGCCAATAGACACTGACCCCAGGCAAGCTCGGTAGGAGTAGCCATCAACAATGCTACCATCGGTGACCATCCCATCAAAAAGTCATTCTACTGACGGCCAGGCATAATCAACTCTCCGATCATCCCCGTAATGATACACTCTAGATGATGTGTCTGACTGTATCGCTGAACAAGTGTCTCCCAGGAGATGGCCTGTGTCAATTGGGTGTCATCACCAAATAGTCATCTGAAAGCATGCAGACTAGTGGATCCTCTGCTAACATACTCGGGATGCCGCGGAGCATGAAAAGGAATGCGAAGAATCCTATACACATCCTCTGGTGTAACAGTGATCTCTCCGGTAGGCAGGTGAAAGGTCTGTGTCTCAGAATGGAACCTCTCAATCAGTGCAATCAGTAGGCCATGATTTACCCTAATATCAGGTAAATGAATCAGGTGCTCAAAACCACAGGCAGCCAGATGAACCCTCATCGGGTCCAGAAGGGAGACACATAGTCTCTGTGTCCCTGGGTAAGAATGGTGAACATGTACATCACGATATGTGACCTAAATCATAAAAAAATAGGGTGTTTTGTCAAAAATTCAGTTTAAAATCAGGCCAAAAGTATCAGAATGACACAGTTTTGAAGTTTCAGAAGGTGGGGCAAAGTATCCGCAATCAGGTAAAAGGATCAGAAAAGTTAGATTTTTGACCTAAAAATGAGTTTTTAACACTCTATTTTTCAAATGACATTCCAGACTGGCATCAAATGTCATACGACATTCCACAACATACCAAACGATAATGCATAGTCATACGACCCTTCGCCCGGATTCATATGAGTTTCAAGGGACCCAATGAAATGTCGTACGACACAAGGGTCCCTCTCATACAACACTTGGGTGTGGATGAAATAACAATCTAAATTCAAATGAAATGTCGTACGAGTCTGGACTGGGACTCGTACGAGTTTCTACACATGTGAAATTTAAAAGCTAAAAACGCGTATGGAAAAATTTTAAAATGCTATAAATCATCAAAAACATGTATTTTCAGGGGGGAATAGAGGTCCACCTACCGGATGTCCATACTGTCAAGGTCTGTCATGTCTCCAGCTGCGCTCAAAATGGTGCGAACTCACAGGTACCTTTAGTTCTCACTGGTCTACCATTTTTCTCGCTCAGAGGGCTCCACAGAATCTCTAAAGTCAAAGGGTTGAAATGAATTGAAAATGACCCTTCCGGCCTTTATATAGCTTTTGACCTAATTTTTAAAAGTGCTTCATTTTCCATGAAAATTGCACCCCTGGCTAATTTCGACGTTCTGAATCTATTTTCGGGATCAAAATTGAAATCTGAGATCGCTTATTATGTCAAAATCATGATTTAAAATTTTTGAAACTAGGACGGTCTACTGCTTACATAATCGACCTTCAATCATCACAGAAATCCAGTATTCAACTTAACTGATTAGCTTTCATCAAACTATCAAAATTTCAACTTGGTCAACCATGGTCAAACTCATGGTTTAACCTAGTCAAACTTGGTCTTTTGGGACCTTCCAACGATGTAGAATGCGTTCTCAGACATGTTTAACCACTTCTCAAATCAATTAGCATGCTTCTGAACTATCAACGCTAACTTTTTCTTGTCAGATTTCAATTTTAATCCCGAAGGGGGCATGGTATTGCACATCAATTCAAAGTCTGTAAATCAAAATTCTATCGATCAAGTCTATCAATATCTTTCATTAGTGATCAAGACAAACAATCACGTCTAGTTACTGATTCATCAAAAGTCCTCATCGCTCGGGGCAAATCTATCATCACTTGGGGCATATCAGATTCATCAAGATCCATATCAATCTGGTATTCTCTTAATCTTGTAAACTGTATTAGTTTTTGCAACCATCAGATCATAGTGTTCTTTCCTTGGTTCTTCGGCAACTGAAGGGTTTGGATTTGATACCTGCTAGTTCTGCTAAGACAATCGAGTCTAGAACGAGTCACTCACTTCTTTGCAATCCTAAGGTTTGGAATTAGGCATTTTGACACTTTTTCGCAATCATAGGTTCATTTGCTGCTATAGTGAACATTATCTTTGGTCATTCAGGACCTCCTATCTCAATATCTTTCAATCGGTTTCTATCTTGAGATCGGTTTATCTTTTGAATCAGTTTCATATCTCTATCAAACATAGACTATCTTTGAACCACTGTGCTTCGCACAGTAATTCAAAGAGGGGCAAAATGTAATACCCCAAAAATGGGCTATATGTTCATTAACCTCCTACATCGACAAATCGAACAAAATTGACATCGAAGTCCTAACCTAAGGCACATCTGAACATCATCAAATCTAATTGATTATCTTAAATTCTGCATCGAGGAATATTCTTAGTAATATTCTTAATCATCATAATTATCTTTAATTTTATAATTATTTGGCAATAAATCACATTTATCCTAAAGTTTGATTAATTGAATATTTTCATATTTAATTAATTAGATTTAATATTTGCCACTTAATTGTTTAATTAAATTTAATTCTATCTATTATTAATTGTATTATTTAATTTTGACAATAAATCAAAATTCCTATGAATAATTGATTAAATTCTTATTTAATTAATTAAAGCATGTTGTCATTATTTAATAATATAATTTTTAATAAAAGTTTGATAAAATAGTTAATTAACCCATAAATTAATTATTTTATTTTCAAAAATCAGTTGAGTTGAGCATAAATCACTTTATTTATTTATTTAATTCTTAATTATTATGCATATTCAAAAGAAAACAGTTAAACTCCAAATCAGAAAATCAATGCAAGTTATTGACTTTTTGGAACTCAACATCCTTTTGGAGTTCAAAAAGCTGATCTAAACTCTAATTTGAGTTAAAAAGTTGTTTTTGCATGTTTTTGCATGATTTTGAGAACTAACTATCTTTCATGATCAGATAACTCAAAAATCAAGATGAGTTAATTTGAGTGATTTAGCTTTTATCCATGCACCTCCAAAGCCCTGGATTTCTATAAAAACAAGGCTCAGCTCTTCACAAATCATCTCATATTTTTGCACAATCACGCTGGAGAATTGGAGGCTGAGGAATCAACTTGCGAATTCAAAGCTTTGTGAGATCAATTTCAATTGCATAGTTTTTATATCTTAGCATAGAATTTCATAGTTTTCATATCATTGTTAGAATCTTCATTGTTAGATCATTTAGCATCCATAGCATATCAGTTTATCATTCTTATTGCATAGAAAATATAAAAAATATAGATTAATTGCATTCAATTTCATATCCATCTATTGCATTCAAATCCTTCATTTAGGTGTCGTCTAGGTCACTGATCTCGATTACAATCTGAGAACATTAATCTCGCACCTATTAGAAGGCAGTAAATCACTTGGTTAGATAGCTTTCAATTTTGCATGATTTTGATTATCACTAACCTCTAATGTTTTACTGAGTGTTGTGTCTATAGATCAGGTACAATTTTCACACACACATGCTTGCAGGTGCACACATAGGGATGTACACCTAGGGCATCATGGAAAATCCATCTCCCTGCAAGTTATCACTCTTAACCTGCATATTTTTAAAGTACATACTAAAATCTTGAATTCCACTAAGGGGCATCAGATTATCATGGTGGAATTGAATAGAATACACAAAATCAATTAAAACCCTGGTTTTAGGCCTACAATCCAGGCAATCTGGCCAAAACCTTGATAACTTCCAAAGTAGGATTGATCAAATCATGAAATCAATTGAAAATGAAACTAGATTCACCAAGAAATATTTTGGCTTCATAAATTCATGCTCTCATGTTTGTACCAGTCCATACACTTCAACTATCCTCAGGATTTGCAAAGAAATGGTTGTATTTTATTGATTCTAAAATGCCAAATTACATTATCTTACCTTCCACCCACTTGTTAGGGCTTATGAAGGCCTCTCCCATCAATTTAAAACTGATTTTCAAACCATATGACCATTGGGGACTTGTTTACAACTTTTAGCAAAAGTTGTCAAAGTTTCAAAGTAACTTTTACAACTTTTTAGCATCTTTTCTATCCTAGGTGACCAAAATTGGCCCAAACCTAAGTCTAATGATCCAACATGGATCAAAACAATTAAAACATGAAAATATGAAAAATCCTAAGATATTAGGCCCTTTTACCATCTTTTACCATAGTTGACCAAGGGCTTATAACTCTGCCAATCTTGGAACTAGGCCTTTCAATTTGGTCTAGATGCCTAGATGATAGATCTAACCTATTCTAGAAGTTCCTAGGACTTTGATGAATCATCATTTATTGTGGGTGCTCCTGCACCATACTCCCCTTAACTTTTTGAACTCAAGTTCCCACTTGAGGTTAATTTTTCCATCAAAGTTCCATGTTTCTTGATTTGGTCTTCAGTCATCCAAGTTGCATCTATGTTGGGGAGTCCTTTCCACTTGACTAGGTACTACATGTACTTATTGGTTCTAGTCTACTTCAGCAACTTGGTATCCAATATTGTCTCCAACTCAACTAGTTTTCTTTTAGGGAGGTTAGTGACATAGTCTTCATCATTCATATCTTCTTTCTCACCTTGTTCATTTGTTGAATCTGTCATACCTTTGTAGGGGGTGAGGTCTACAACATTGAAAATTGGAGATATTTATAAGGTGGGGGGAAGAGAGATCTCATATGCATTTTCACCCATTTTGTTGAGTATAATGCATTGTCATACTTTCTTCATGTGAAGTTTGGAATATCTACCCTTAGGTAGTCTCTCCTTCCTCAAGAATGCCCATACCTTGTCTCCAACTTGAAATGGATTTCCCTTCTTCTTTTGTCAGCATGTTCCTTGTATTTCAAAGTGGATCTATGTAATGCTTATTTCACCTCATGTTGCACCCTTGTAATAAGCTCTGCCAGCTCTTCTCCTTGAGCACTAATTTTGAAATCATATGGTAGTTCTACCAGGTCCAATGGTCCTTTGGGATGAAGGCCATACACTACTTGGAAGGGGGTCTTCTTGGTTGACCTGTTCATGGAATCATTGAATGCAAACTCTGCTTGGGGCAAGATTAGATCCCAACTCTGAGCATATTGTTTGGTTAGGCATCTTAGGATATTTCCTAAGGATCTATTTACCACCACAGTTTGTAGGTGATAGGCAAATTTTTAGATTAGATTAGTTCCAAGCTTCTTGAAAAGTGGCCTTGAAACTTCACATCCCTGTCAGATACAATTGTTTGAGGTAAACCATGGATCCTAACTACCTCTTTAAAGAAAAGATGTGCAATATGAGAAGCATCATTTTTGCTTTTACATGGTACAAAATGGACCATTTTACTAAATCTATCCACTATCACAAAAACACTATCAAAATCTTGTTTTGTTCTAGGTAGTCCCATGACAAAATGCATGGAGATTGATTCCCAAGGCCTTGTGGGAATTGGTAAGGGTTTATATAACCCCTGATTTGTTGACACACCTTTAGTTTTCTGGTAGATGGTACAAGTCTCTATGAACTTTTTGATATCATTGTTCATATTTTGCCAAAAATAACTTCTCTTCACCATATCTATTATCTTGTCAATGCCGAAGTGTCCTCCTAGACCACCATAGTGTTTCTCCCTTATTATATTTGTCCTCATTGAACATTTGGGTATGCATAGTTGAGCTCCTTTAAATAGGAGTCCATTCTAAATCAGGTATTCAAAAAAATTAGTATGGTATCTTCCAACCATCTTTGTGCAAACTTGAAAAATCTCTACAAAATCAAGATCATCAGGGCATAGGTGCTTGAGGCACTTTGAAGTTGTATCTCTTCAACTAAACCAACCCTCTTGCTAAGGGCATTTGCCACCTTGTTTTCCACACCCTTCTTATGTTTGATGTTGAAGGTTTAGGCTTGCAACTGCTCTATCCATTTAAGATGTCTAACAAAGAGCTTTTCCTGTGAATTGAGAAAACTCAATGCATGGTTGTCAGTATAACCACAAATTCTTTGGGAATTAGATAGTGCCTCCATTTCTTGAGGGCTTGGACCATGGCATAGAGTTCTAATTCATAGGTTGAGTACTTCCTTTTGGCCTCATTTAATGTCTCAAAGAAGAAAGCCACTGGCTTACCCTCCTGGCTTAGAACTACACCTATGGCCAAATTACTTGCATCTGTCTCCACAGTGAAGACCTTCTTGAAATTAGGGAGAACCAAGATGGGGTATTGAGAAACTCTTTTTTTCAAGTTTTGAAATGCATCATTTTCTTCCTTTGTCCAAGCAAACTTATTCTTCCTACCTCCTTTAATGGTGTCAAGCATTGGTGCACACACATGACTAAAGTTTTTGATAAACTTTCTATAGAAGGTGGCAAGTCCATGGAAGCTTCTTACATCACCTTGGTTCTTTGGTGGAGGCCAATTGATGATTTCTTCAACCTTCTCAGCATCTTGAGGGTACCTTGTGAGATCACAAATCCTAGGAACACAAGTTCCTTCTTCATAAACATGCATTTTTCCAAGTTGATCACCAACTAGTGTTGATGAAGCCTCCTTATTACATGTTCCACATGATCAAGATGCTCCTCCTTTCTATGACTAAACATTAGTATGTCATCAAGGTAAATAACAACAAATTTGCCAATAAAATCAATGAATATCTCATTCATAACCCTCATAAAAGTACTAGGGGCATTGCTTAACCCAAAGGGAATTACTAACCATTCAAACAAACCTTCAATAGTTTTGTATGTTCTCTTCCATTCATCTCTTGGTTTGATCCTGATCTGATGGTATCCAGACTTCAAGTATATCTTGGTGAAGTAGCAAGCACCTCCTAGTTGATCCAATGGATCCTCAATTCTGGGCACGGGGAATCTATATCTTATAGTGATCTTGTTTAGGGCTCTACTATCAGTACACAACCTCCATTTTCCATCCTTTTTAGGGGCTAAGACTAATGGCATAGCACAAGGACTGAGACTTTTCTGAATGAGTCCCTTCTCTAATAGTTCACTAACTTGTTTTGCAATCTCTGCATGTTGCACTAGTGTCATCTTGTATGGGGCCTTGTTAGGTATGGATGAACTAGGCATCAAGTCAATTTGGTGACTGATATCTCTTAAGGGAGGGAGGCTTGTGGGTAGATCAGTAGCAGTGACATCATTGTAGTGTTGCAGTAGGTCTTGTATCTCCTATGGTATAGGATCTTTATCCTTTGAAGTTATGTGTTCCTTCAGTTTACAAACTAATATGAAACCTTGGGCATCAGGTTCTTTCAAAACTTTCAGCATTTCTTTCTCCCCCATGGTTACAATAGTAGGCTCTACTTTAGGATCAGGCAAGGGTTTCATGGTGACAATTAAACCATTCCTATTTATGGAGTAGGTATTCTTTTTGCAATGATGGATGGCATCAACATCATATTTCCAGGGCCTACCTAGGAGCATATCAGAGGCATCCATTTCCACAACATCACAAAGTACTTTATCCTTAAAATTTGCTAAAGAAAACTCTACCCATGCTTGTTCAGTTACCAAGGTTTGTTGACCCTTTGTTAGCCAAGAGACATGATATGGAAAGGGGTGGGGTTTCTTAGGTAGTTTGATTTTTTCTACCATTTTAGAAGAAACAAGATTTTCAGTTGAGCTTGAATCAATCAATAAGTTACATACCTTGCCTTGGCATTTGATCTTTGTCCTAAATAGTTTATTTCTTTGGGGTGGTTCTTGTGTGTGAGGGATCTCCAAAAATTCTTGTCTCATCATCAGACATGTCCCTTCTTCTGGTTCAAGATATCTGTTATCTAATTGTTCTTCTTCCACAAGTTGAGTTCTTCTCTCCCCTTGATTGTCATTCCTCTTCTCAGGGCACTTTCCTGCATGGTGTCCTACCTGATTACAATTGTAACATGTGAGAGGACCATTGCCTCTTCCTCTGCCTTTTTTAAAAGACTTTCCTCCTTTGTATTTCCCTTTTTAACTTTATCCTCCTTGATCCTTATTCTGATCAGTAGGCTTGTTTCCACTACTTTGTCCCTTGTTCGAAGAGTTGTTCTTAGGCTTGAAGTTCTAATTGTTTTCTTTGCCTTTTCCAAAGTCCTACTTCCTCTTACATTTCTCCTCTACCTTGAGTTCCATTTGATAGCACTTGTTGACTATGGTAGGGAAGTGTAGGCTAAGTATATGAGCCTACATCCATGTCTTTTTTATTTAATCTTTGTTTCCTCCTATGGAGTTGTACCCCATAATCTTCAGGCACATATGTCTCTTTGATCAGGGCTATCATCTTATTCCATGAGTTTATCATGCTTCTCCCATTCTTCACCCTCTCTATTTGGATGAAGTTCCACCAAGTTAGGGCTTCTCCCTTCAACTTGGATCTTTCCATCTTTACCCTCTACTTCTCAAGGATGTCCTCACATTCAAAGAATTTTGTCAAGGCTTCTATCCAATCCAAAGCCAAATCTACATTCATCTTACCATTGAAAACTAGTAAATCTATCTTCTCCTCCATGGTCCTTCTTCCCATGGACTTTAAGGCATCTATGAGAGGTCTTTGGCTACAATAATGTTCTGATAAGAGGTGTCTTCATCCTCTTCACTCCCTTCTTCCTTACCAAACTCATCCTCTTTATCCTTATCTAACTTCTTCTCAAGTTCTTGGAGCCTCTTAGTTAAGGCTATATTTTTTGCCCTTTTTTCTCTCACCATCTTTGCTAATTCACTATTTGTGACCCTTGTAGGGATCTCTTCATCCTCAAGATCATACATAGCTCTAATACCACTTGATGCAAAGTGGGAAGTAGGAAGCTTGAAACGGTGATGATGGTTAAGGGATTGTACCCTTATACCCCAAATTATAGGGTAAAGTGCCCTACACCTATCACAAGTGTAGCAAGGACAAGGAATAAGGTTATCACAACCTTGAAACCCCAAGGGTAACCTAATAACTAGGTTATACTAAGTCCCAAATACCAATAACCAAGATTGGCTATGAAGCACTATGAACCCAATTTAGGGATAATCCCCATGAAATGATTAGCAAGACTAGCGATGACCTACACTCATGGATCTGGCCTATTTAGGTCCTATTAAAATAGTTCCAATGGTTCTTTCACTCAAAAACAACCCATACAACATAGTTGCTTCACAAACCCACAACTAGGCTTGTAGCCCTTCTTAGAAGAGATTTTGATCCTAGACCAAAATACTTCCATACAATGTATTGAACAAGTGTGAGATTAAGATACCCTTTTGGGCTTTAGGGATCATATCCAAGCACCAAGATGTGAAACTAAAGGTAAGGTAGGAAAACACCTAATCTAGGTAAGCCAATTAGGCTTAATTAGGTCTGCAATTGTACTACAAGTGCTATTTCTTCTTAATCAATGCCCAAAAAAATTATGGGAACTTGTGAGGGCATATGAAAGGACTCTAAATCCTTAATTTTAAGTCTTGGAGAATCCCCAATCAATAATTATGCTGACTATACTCAGTCGCTTGTAGGTGCACACAGAGGGATGTACACCTAGGGCATCATAGAAAATCCATCTCCCTACAACTTACCACTCCTAACCTGAATATTTTTAAATTAAATACTCAAAGATTTAATTCCACCAAGGGGCATTAGATTCCCATGGTGGAATCGAATAGAATACACAAAATCAATTGAAACCCTAGTTTTAGGCCTACAATCTAGGCAGTCTGGCCAAAACCTTGATAACTTCCAAACTAGGATTGATCAAATCATGAAATAAATTGAAAATTAAAGTAGATTCACCAAGAAATATTTTGGCTTCAGAAATTCATGCTCTCCTATCTGTACCAGTTCGTAAACTTGAATTGTCCTCGGGATTTGCAGAGAAATGGTTGTATTTTATTAATTCTAAAATGTCAAATTACATTATCTTACCTTTCACCCACTTGGTATGACTTATGAAGGCATCCCCCATCAGTTTATAGCTGATTTTCAAACCATATAACCATTGGGGGGTTGTTTACAACTTTTAGCAAAAGTTGTCAAAGTTGCAAAGTAACTTTTACAACTTTTTAGCATCTTTTCTATCCTAGGTGACCAAAATTGGTCCAAACCTAAGTCTAATGATCCAACATGGATCCAAAAAATTAAAACATGAAAATATGCAAAATCCTAAGATATTAGGCCCTTTGACCATTTTTGACCATAGTTGACCAAGGGCTTATAACTATGCCAATCTTGGAACTGGGTCTTTCAATTTGGTCTAGATGCCTAGATGATAGATCTAACCTATTCTAGAAGTTCCTAGGACTTTGATGAATCATCATTTATTTTGGGTGCTCCTACACCACCCTATGTCATAATCATCCCATAATCATCCCTAGAAAGAGCCATTATTGGTAGTATTTTTAAAGACTATTTTTTCTTGGGTGTAGCCTTAGGGTTTTGTTTAAAATAAAAAAATAACCTGGTTATGCCTAGTTGGTTTTATGTTTTGTTGTTACTTTTTGTAACTTAAGTGAAGTAGGTGGGGGTCATGAATTTTAATTCCTAAATATTCTATCTTTAATTTTTTACCCTTAATTTTATTTCCCTAGCTCATACGCTTTTTCCTAGCTCAAAAAAGTATTTATTTATGAGCTTTGTGTTACTCCTTTTCAAGCACGGGACACGTGTTGCTTTCTCATGTTCCCGCTATGATGCCATTGAGGCTCCAAGTTGATCATAAGGTGGTGAGGGGTTTCCACCTGTCCTTTGTGAGATTTATTCTCTTTTTCTTTCTTTTCATCCGATCATTTTGGTTAATCCTTGTGCTACCCATTGTCTTACTTTTGTGCACATGTCATTTTGAATGAGGATCAATTTTTTTGTCAAAGTTAGCTGTGCGATAGTTATAATATTTTGATATTCATGACCAGTTAAAGTTTGATAAATATCTATAGTTTTCATACTCCCACAATCCAAAATGCTCAATGGTTATCCATCATGAGATCACGTGATTGTGCCACCTATCCAAGATTGGTGATTGTTTGAGAGATGGGACCATGGAATGTGACACATGGTACTGATTGATTGGTTAGATCTATGAAGAAAAATTGATAATAAATTTTCCAGTTAAAAATTGGAAGTTAAATATTTCACAACTAAAGTGCTAATCTTTTGGCACATGGGTAAAATCAACAAAGATGTTTCAACTTTAGGAAAAAGCTTCCTAGAGGTTAACATTCTTTGATCTTCCATGCCTATTATTTTTCAGTAAAGATCTATGGTTGTCATACTCTTGTAATCAAAAGTGATCATTGGATATCCATCATGGGATCACATGATGGTGACACATGTCTTTCCCCTCCAAGAAGTGTTGGTATTTGGATTTCTTGGCACCGTTTGATGGAGCCTAGACAGTTTAGATCAACGATGACAATTTGAAATTATAGAGGGGTTTCTTTTATGAGTTGTTGGTTCACTCATATAAATTTAATGGTGGACATGATTACAGTATTTCAACATAAAGAGGTTTTGGGATATTAAATTTCCTCATTCTTCTTGCTCCAAGGATTGAGAATTTTTCTATAGCTAGTGGACTGATCGAGGGTTTCTTCCTTGCTGATAGTTCAAGTAAAGATTAATGCAAAGAAGTTGTAAGTTATCCCTATTTTTATAAGCTGTTATGTTCTCTTGAGAATTTTTTTCCAAATTTCTCATGGATTTTTTATTTTCAAGGAACTATTATTATTGTTTGATTGAGAAGATCTTTGTTGAGTGAAGTAAGAAAATTCCCTAAATTTTAAGAATTCTCAGAGGCTACCCTAGTTTGTGAAGATGCCACAAGTTAGAGAGCATTCAGGAAAAGTGGGGTATCTTGAGAGAAATATTTGTGATGATTTATTAGACCAGTTAAAGCCCTACACAAATAACAAGGTACTAGGTAATAGATTAGTTAAAGGGAGGAGATTTGGCAAGGGTTTTTATGATGAATTTGGGACCATAGCGAATTATTGACTACCAATTTAAAGATTAGAATTATTCAAATAGTGGTATGGCCAAGGAAATCTTTCAAATCCCAAGTCAAACTCTTGGCAGTTTGACCAAGGCAAGTTACTTGTTCTAAGTATATTTATGGATATAAACCTCATCCTAACAATAGCATACAAATATGACCTAGTGAACAGAGTGGTTAGGGATATCAGTGGAGAGGTTTCTCTCACTATCAGTGCAATTAAAATAAGAGAGGTGTTTGACAGCAATGATTTTCTAGCCAATTTGATGGACATTGATTTGAAGGATCTCCTTTCCCAATATACTTAAACTAAATATGTGGTTAGGAAGAGACTTCTTTCAGCTCATTTAGATACAACACAATCAGTAAAATATTTTGTAGGTAAATCTTCTTAGGAACCTTTTGTTGGAAATTTGGCTGAGTTAGATATCTAGATGTTATCATTATGGAAACATATGATCTACATGAAGATCACATATGATAGAGACCAAGTATGACAGAGCACAAAGCAAAATTGTCTAAGTATGTGTAGTATTTTCCCAGTGTACCTAGGAGATAGTTTTGATTGGCAATGTCGATTGGAGTAAGTTTAGTTCTTGCACACTTGAACATAGATACTATGATGACTATTGAAGACTCACCTAAGAGCGCAAGTCTGTACTGCATGTACGGAAGAAGTTATGGCAATTTTTCCTAAGACAGTGTTAAGCTGACAAGACAGAATATGAAGACAGAATTGGTAAAGAGTTAAGGGATTATTTTTTTTATCAAAATAATGTCTTAATAATATAAAGGGATGACATCCTAGATGTTAACCCTTGGGTAAATATGTATTTTTTGTAAAGCTTTATGTTATGTAAAGCTCACTATAAAAGTTATTATTCCTAATAACTTGTATAAATGTAAGGCATATGAAATGTGAAAGGGAGATGTAAATTGTAATGAGATAGATGATATAGCGAAAGATATTGATGTGAAGTTGTGCAAGACAAGAAAGAAGTATAAGGTTATGTACCTTACTCTATTTTGTAATCAGTAATCATTGTACATTACTTGTTTAGGCAGTGGGCTCATCTTGTAATCTTTTGTAATCAGTACTACCAACTCTTAGTAGGGTTGAGGCTTCTAACAAGGCCTATAGTCCCTTAATCAGGACTGAGACACTACATGCTTGTAATAGGCTCCTAAAAGGGTCAAAATCCTTAACAAGATACTTTTGATTAGTGGATCTTTGTGGGTACCATCCCCATCAGGGTTTTCCCTTGGCCAGGGTTTCCTCGAGAACAAATAATGTGTTATGAGTTCATTTTCTTTATTGCTATGCATGATATTTAGTTTACTATGTTATGCATGTATTAAGATAATTTGTTATATCCATAATTGGGTGAAAGAAAAATTTTGCAAAATACCGATTCACCCCCCCCCCCCCCTCTCTCAGTATTCCCTATTTCTAACAATTGGTATCAGAGCCTAGTTACTCAGAAAAGAATTATTCAGAGAAAACCTAGCAACTTGAGTAAGATCTCTATGGATATGGATCAGCTATAGAAGAATCTTGACGAAGCTCTTGAACAAATTGATTTACTTACTTAAGAAAGAGATACTCTAAAATGAAAATATGATGATGCAAAGAACCTCATTGAAAAGCTGAAGAATAAGCTGGAGGAAATGAAATTAGAAAAAGAATCTACAATTCAAGTTGAAGATTGTGATGATAATCTGGAAAAATAAAATGAGATCCTTAAACATGAATTGAATATAGTAAATCTGAAGTTGAGTTTGAAAGATGGAAATAGCAAGAACGAAGAAAATCTGAAATTTGAGAAAGAAGATCTAAAATCTAAACTTTGTAAAGTGACATCTAAAATTGAGAAAACCAAATTGCAGTATGTTGAACTTGAAAAGTACAATACTATTATGAAAGGTGAATTGACTCAATCTAACCAACAACTTGAGAAGCTATATTCTACTAGTGAGAAGATTGATGAACAAATTTCTTATCAAAAGTCATTCTATGATAAAACTAGTCTTGGATTTAACTCATCTAAAGTGAGTAAAGAAAGAAAGGAACCAAATCTGAAAGTTTCTAAAAACATAGAAGAAAAGAAATCTGATGAAGTTAACAAATCTGAAGATACACCTAAACAAGAAGAACCACCTAAACAAGAAGAATCACCTAAACAAGAAGAATCACCTAAAGGTATGAAAAGAGAATTTAAAGGTAGATGTTTTGCATCTAATAATTTTGGTCATATGAAGAAAGATTGTACAGGTAAGAAATTTAAACCTCTTAATGGTTATTGTTATAATTGAAATGGTTTTGGATATAGAGCTATTGAATGTAGGAAGCCTAAATTTAATGAGAATAATAATGGTAGTAGAATGTTTAGAGATACTAACCATGAAGAGAAGAAACCTATTGAAGATATGAAATGTAGTAGTATGTTATAGATGCAACAAGGCTGGACACATTGCCAGGAATTTCAGATCACAAATCAATTAGACTGGACCGAGATATGGAAACAATGGAGTAGTTTGTTAGATATGCAACAAATTTGGTCATACAAAAAAATTTTGCTGGATGAATAACATGAGGAACCCTAACCCTAGAAGTCATGCAAGGAGAAATGAAAATGCAAGCAACAGTCATGGAGGTTGATGTAGTAATTCAGAAGAAGTGAAGTTTATTAAAGCCAAAGATCGAGGAGAAACATTGAGCATTGAAGGTAATCAGAAAGGTGAAGCATCTAATGGAAAGAGTGAATCTCTACCTAACCCATCTCAAAAGTACTTAATTAATTAATAAAATATAGTAGAATAGGAACTTAGGATAGTGTAGAAGTTAGTATAGGATGAATTGAGTCTTGCACAGTTAATGCAAGATAGTATATGATGTAGTGATACTATGGTTAAGAGCACATGATTTAATATGATGTTATGCAAGATCGCAAGAAGTTTTAAGTTTTGTAGGTAAGAAGGAACAACTTTTTGGAAAGAAGTGGAAAAAGAATTGAATGCGATGTCAGAATCTAATGAGATTGAAAGATTAAAAGGTTATGATCGGTATTGTTTGATCATTAAAGTGAATACACATGTTAAGGAGATCAAAGGAGTAGTGATTAGAAGTAGTTTGCAAGGATTTGGTGAAGGAATTTCATGTCGAATCTATGCAAACCCTAAATCATGGAATTGAGGTATTTTACTAAGAAAATCTATCTATCAGTTAGAGAATTTGTAGAAGATATAGACATTTCATTGATTCACAATGTAAGAGATAAGATCAAACCTAAGACTAAAAGGGAACCTGTAGAACCCTTGGAAGAAGACCCTAAATCATCGTTATCATCCGGACCAGATGGAGTTCTGCATTTAGAGAATGTTAGAAGCTATTTGGGATGTAAGCTTGAAACCCTCAGTGATAGTGATTTTACTAAGGAATATGAAAAACTTTACCATCAGGATATGTCATTGAGAGTAGGGTTTGAAAATTTGAAGGATAATGAAATCATAAAGTACCCTTTATAGTATGAATTTGATGATGAAGAATGTACTAAGATAATTTTGAGTAGAATACATAATGGAAAGTTTTGGCTAGATGACAGAGTGATAGACATCACAGCATACCTAATTCATGATGTAACTAGTTTTTCTAAATCTAGAGTCATACCATTTAATGAAAGGAATGTGAAGAAAACTGTATTAGACAACACTAAATCATCTTACAATGGCAGAGGTATAGTGATTAGCAAGATACAACAGGATGATGTTAGGTATTTGTGCAAGATCCTTATAGTGCTAATTCAAGAGAAGATGACATGGTAGTTGGACTGATTCATGCAACATATTTGATGTGTGTTGACAAAGTACAAGTAGACATGTGTGAAATCTTGAGAATTCAGTTATTTGAAAACTTGGAGAAGATAAAGAAGACTAAAAACTCCCATTTTAGATTCTCATCATTGATCACTTATATGTTTTTTCATTTGTTAAGAAGATTTCCATTTACAATTGGTGATGATTGGAATGATGGAAAGACCACAATGGAAAGGATAAACACAGTATTCAGGAGACATCTTATTGACAAGGTCAATAAGAGTGCAGTTTTAGTAATTAAAACATTTCAAAATTTGATGAAAAATAGATCAAGAATCCCTCAGTCAATTGTTGAAAAGTATAAGAATGAGATATGTTTTATGGTTGACACTTACTTTAAATTTATTGAAGTAGTTGAACCTAGAGTAGAGTTCATAGACCCTCTTGGCTATGAAATTTTTGAAACTAAAGCAGAAGAATATGTGAACAGATTTCTTAAGAGCAAGTTGGATATTCACAACAACAGGTTTGGGACTTTTGAGGATAACTTCAACTCTGCAAAGTCTATTCAGGAAGAGAAATAGTCTAAGAAAAGAGTAGAAAGTAAAATTAAGAAAATTCTAAAGGACACAGGATTGATAGAATAGGAATTTATGATTGCAAAGAATACAAAAGCAGCACTTAGAGACATGCACAAAAGTAATTTTTGTCTATTCCACCCCTATCAGTAGTTGAAACTAGAAATGTGAAGCATAAAGTGAAAGTAGAGCAAGAAGAACAAGAAGTTAGGAAATCTACAAGATCAACTCCACCAGGGAAAAGAGTGAAAGAAATAGCTACTGGACTAGGTAAGAGATAGAAGAAAATAGTGCCACCAATACAAAGGAAAATAGTAGAGATAAAAGATGATGAAGATATTCAAGTGAAAAAGAAGACATGGAAACCAAAGATTGAGAAGGTAAATGATCAAAATATTCATGATGGAGATTTTTCTAAGATGAACAAGTACTATGATCTTTATAACTATTCAGAAAGATTGAGTTTGGAAAATGAATTTGTGAGACACATGATCCTAGTAGACAAGAAGTTTGACACAATTAAAGGTAAGATACCTGATGATTTATTTGAGAAGCTAGTTAACAGGAAAAAGAGAGCAACTGAAGAAGACAATAAAATCAGAGAAAATCTTGTAAGAAAACTATGTGAAATCAGAGATGAAGATCACTTTAAGGAAATAATCAAAGAACTTGGAACCCATCTAAGAACAAAGAAAAGAATCATTTAGATAATGGGAGGAAAATATGAAGAGATAAACAAGGAAACAAAGAAAGCAATAGTGAAGGTAATGGCATCTAGTGTTGAAAAACACTCTAGTGCAGTAGAGTTAATAGAACAGGTAGAGGAAGCTGAGCATCAGAAGAGTCCCTCTCCACCATCAATCAACATTGAAGATGATTCAATGCATGTGGAAGGAACTAAGATCACATTGGACAGTGATGATAATCCTTTTCAAAATCTTGAAAATATTGTTGACAATTCAGCCTTAGAAGAATAGGATAGATCTATTGTAGAAGGAGAGAAAGAATCAAGGAAAGAGGAAGAAAAGAAAATAGAAAATCAAGCAAACATAAAAATTCAAGGACAGAAAGAGGTCCCTAACAAAGAAGAAATCAGTCTTACACCTCAGATTACAAAGAAATCACAAATTGGGTTAATATTTGAAAGTTTTGGGAAAGAGGTAGATGATGATGATCAAATGGAATTAATCACATCCCTAAACAAAATTATTGGAAAGAACAAGAAGGTGAAGAGCCTTGAAGGATCTTTTATGGAAATAATAGAGAAGTTACAAAGTATTGTGAATAACCAGATAGCAGAAGTAGACCCACTAGAAAGAGCTAATAAAGTTATGAATGCAATTGATAATGAATTCGCTAACTTATCAGATATGGCTAAAGTAAAGGTTCATACAGCCTATGAGGCCAAAATGTTTCATGATATAAGTCAGAATATCAGAAATGATATTATCAATCTGGATGTTTGTATAAAAGACTTGAGAAGAAATCTGGATAGAGGTAAAACTTTGTATATTCAGTGTACAAAATTTGAAAACCATGTATCTGAAGAAGATGAGAAGATTAAGGCTAAAGAAGTAGAAATTCAGTCAAAGACAAATCTTTTAGTCAACCCTAATGTGAAGATATTGGATATTGAGAAAAGAATCATAAAAGTAAATGATGAAATAAGGATTCTAAATGATGAAAAGGACAGAAAATTGAAAAGATTCACTCTTCTAAGAGAGCACATTTCAATAAAGATAAGCATTATTGAAGGACAATTGGCAGAATGTCTTGCATCAAAGACATTTTTTGAGAAGTTTAGTTTTGCAAACCTTCAAGCATGTGAGATTGCATCTTATGGATTATGTGCACTACTCAGTGCTGTAGATTCCATTAAGAAGGTGTGGGAGAAGGAGATAGAGATCATCAAAGTGAATTTTGTAGATTGTGTTGCAAGCCTACCGGTTCTACAATACTGAATCAAGGTATATGACTTTTTGAACACAGTTTTTGGCATCCTTTTTTGTCATTGTTGTCAAAGGGGGATAGATATATAGCATAAAATTGATGTATGTATCATAAGAAAGTATATTCTTAGGGGGAGTATAGAATATAGATAATATTTATGGAGTTATAAGGATAGCGGATATATTTTTTTTTTGTTATGGCCGCAATTTTGAGTTTTTGAACTTTTGAGACTTAGCCAATTTTCTCATATGTTTCCACCAATGACAAAGGGGGAGATTGTTGAAAATTTGGCTGAGTTAGATATCTAGATGTTGTCATTATGGAAACATATGATCTACATGAAGATCGCATATGAAAGAGACCAAGTATGATAGAGCGCAAAGCAAAATTGTCTAAGTATGTGCAGTATTTTCCCAGTGTACCTAGGAGATAGTTTTGATTGGGGATGTCAATTGGAGTAATTTCAATTCTTTCACACTTGAACATAGATACTATGATGACTATTGAAGACTCACCTAAGAGCACAAGTCTATACTACATGTACGAAAGAAGTTATGGCAGTTTTTCCTAAGACAGTGTTAAGCCGACAAGACAGAATATGAAGATAGAATTGGTAAAGAGTTAAGGGATTATTTTGTTTATCAAAATAATGTCTTAATAATATAAAGGTATGACATCCTAGATGTTAACCCTTGGATAAATATGTATTTTTTGTAAAGCTTTATGTTATGTAAAGTCGACTGTAAAAGTTATTATTCCTAATAACTTGTATAAATGTAAGGCATATGAAATGTGAAAGGGAGATGTAAATTGTAATGAGATAGATGATATAGTGAAAGATATTGATGCAAAGTTGTGAAAGAAAAGAAAGTAGTATAAGGTTATGTACCTTACTCTATTTTGTAATCATTAATCATTGTACATTACTTGTTTGGGTAGTGGGCTCATCTTGTAATCATTTGTAATTAGTACTACCAACTCTTAGTAGGGTTGAGGCTTCTAACAAGGCCTATAGTCCCTTAATTAGGACTGAGACACTACATGCTTGTAATAGGATCCTAACAGGGTCAACATCCTTAATAGGATACTTTTGATTAGTGGATCTTTGTGGGTACCATCACCACCAGGGTTTTCCCTTGGCCAGGGTTTCCTCAAGAACAAATAATGTGTTATGAGTTCATTTTCTTTATTGCTATGTATGCTATTTAGTTTACTATGTTATGCATGTATTAAGATAATCCATTATATCCATAATTGGGTGAAATAAAAAGTTTTTAGAATACTGATTCATGCCCCCCCTCTCAATATTCCCTATTTCTAACATCATTTTCTCTAGAGGCATTCACAAAACACTTGCAGGATACATACTACTCTTTGTATTAACTTTTGGGGTCACATTGTGGACATAGTATGCCTCCTGAGTTCATGTACATGGCCATCCAAATCCAACATCCTAGTTTTGTTTCAATTTATGATTACCCTACATTCGTGGCATAAAAAATCCATCTGGGTCTAATAGATTTAAAGAAGAGAGGTAGTGAGAGATTCTACTAGTTCTCCTTCTTGATGCACATGTTCCTTTTCAAAAATTATGATTAGTTCCAACAATTCAATGGTTTAAAAATGAGCATGGATGGGGAGCCTATGCCTGTACAAACCTGGACTACATTAATGTACAGAGACTGGGAAGGATTTGGTTATCTCCTTTTTGATAATATTTTTGCGTCTAGGCTGAGGGCCAGATTAATTATGAATGGTCCAAGGATCCTTTCTGAAATGTTAGATTTTATAATGCCCAAGGAGAGGAGGCATGAATTAAACATTAAGCATAATTGGGGAGACATCATTCCATATTAGGTTAGCACTATCATCAGAGTGTATGGGTTTAGGGGCCATCCCATTGTATTTTCCTACCATGTAACCTTAATATTGGGATTTGTTGAGGTGATAAGGTAGATTGGAAAATTACAGGATAGTGAATTGATAGGAAAGGGTAAAGGTACCATGTTTCTAGATTAAACCTTTTTTCATCATTTTGAAATCACAAAGGGGGGATGGGAACACTTAAAAAAACCTCGAGCCCTTAAAATTTGGGGGTTAGTGTGTCAGGGAAAAGTGACCTAGAGGGTTTCCATTATTTTTTTAAGAAAATAATTAGGGTCAAGGAAATTCTCCATGAGTTCCATTACCTTGAGGACTGTATAAGAAATATTTATGATGAAGAGGTACATGAATAAAATAAAATCAAATGGTTAGCTTTCAAGGAAGAGTGGGATGCAATTAAAAAATCTAAGCCATATTATGATCCTCTTAAGAAATTATCACCTTTTTCCATGGAGATGTCTACCTTGTTTAAATATTTTAATTACATATTTTCTACTTTGAGGTAGAAGTGAGGAAGAACGGGATATTTAAAGTTGGTAACCCCTATTGTACAAGCTCATGAACAACCTATTGAGGGCATGATTAGAGAAGAAAGGCCTAGTTTTGTTTCTCCCCCCTCAGCAAAAAGACCTTATAAGAGGTTTAGGGGTGAGAAGGTCAGTGATTCAGACCCAGAGGAAGAGGTGAGGGGAAAAAAGGAAAGCATATTGAGACTAGTAGAAGGTCTATTTCCCCTCCTCTTAGGCTATTAAAAGGAATTATTATAATGGAAGCCCATGATTCCACAAGGAGAGAGCCTTCCCAACTGTCTCCAAGATCACCATTACTTCTTGCAAAGTTTAATGTGGATCATACTTCTGATACCAAGGCAGGAAAAGGCAAGGGTGATAAGTTTGTCCCACTTTTGAAATTATCAAGTGACAATGATTCAGATGATGATGATGAAACAAAATTTATCACTATCCTAGAGGTATCATTACAAGTGGGTGTCCCATTATTTCCTATTATGCCCCATACATATTTTACTTATTTGGAGATACAGGGTAGGGTCCACTTGGATTTGAGAAGGGAAGCTCCTGAAAAGTTTCTAAATGATGAGGGGTTTGTAAAAACCAATGCATTTCAATAGTTTATGTGGAAAAGAAACATTGAGGAGTATCAAAGGAGGCTAGAAACAAGAAAATTCCAATGACCCAATGATCCAAAGTAGAAGATTGTAAATGAAGTGCCATTAGAGATGGACCATGAGTTATAGGCCTTAAGATCAGAAGATGGAAGAAAGATTGTACATGAAGTTGATGTGTTAATTCTACCTAAGTGGGATATTGATGATGTTGTTTCCTTTAATGTAGTAAGAATAAATGTGCAATTGCATGGAACAGAGGTAGAACAAGTTGAAATGGCCCTAAAGGGAGCTTACTATAGCAAGGATTATTCTACCCTAGCTATCTGGTCTCTCACACATGTGAAAAATATAATAGACATATCTGATGTCAACCCTAGAGTGAAAGGTAATGTAATTTTACAAAGGGTCACACATACAGATGGTGTGCAAGCTGCAAGAAAAAATTTGGAATCCTCTAATTTTATTCTAGATGTTGCACAAAAGGAAGAGAAGGAAAACGAAGACCTTATGTTGATATTTCAACACCTCTTTTAAGAATATGATATAAAATCCAAGAGATGTGCAGAGTTGGAGACAAAGAATGTAGGGTTGGAACTAAGGATTAAAGATCTATAAAAGGCCTTGCAATCATATATTCCAAAGTGATCTACATTGGCTGGAATAGGGCCACAAATTATTAGCTCAATTATGAATGATAGGACAACTTCTCCTCCAACTTTTATACAAGGATCATCCAACACTGATACATGAATGTCATAATCTTAAATGGTAATAGAATCACTACCACCTGACCACATGGAGTTGAAAGATCCACATCCACCATGCTGAGGAGATAGAATCAAACCCCACTCAGATATCAATCACAAAATAAAACATAATATCAAACCTAATAAAGGGATCCTGAAATATCTCTATCTCACGAAGTACTACTCAACTACAAAGGCGATACACTCTATTCAAGAGGAAACCAACACATATAGGAAACCTAATATGCATATTGGGAAACATCATCACATATGTCTAACCATTGAGTTTCATCTTGGAAGCCTCTCTAGACCCATGTACTCAAGTGACCATATGTGGTATCATTAAACCTATCATATAGATAAAGCTACTAACAATGCTAGGACACATACCACAATAGATGAGAAGAATCATCTCATCCCCCATCCTAGCCTTTACTAGAGCTCAAGTATGGGTGAAGTACAAAAATATTATTTATTCATTTTAAAGCCCTATTTAATGTATTATGTTTTCAATTTATTAAGTTACCTACAATTAATAAGTGATCCTAGAAGCCTCTTATGGGCCCTGACGCTTATTGAAAGCCACTCCCATCTACACACCTAGATAACCTACCCTAAGACCATAAATCTTTCTAAAGAATAATGATCATAATTATAGCTCCCAAAAAAACATAAGGAACAAATACTCATTTTCAAAACCATGAATCCACATATACACACTCAAAGTGTCCAAAATAACAAGAGCTTAATACTAAACAAGGGTTGGATAAAAGAACATCGATGATAAAAAAACATCATAATACACACATGTCACAATAAAAAAATATAACCCCTAAGCCTCTAATATTCAATCCTAAAGTTTAGTTATTCCCCAATAAATAATTCTAAACAATACAAAAAATTAAAAGGAAGCAACCAAATCAAAGCATAAGTTTATCTTATTTAAAATAAACACTCCATTAACTAAAGTCCAATTTGACTTAAAACATAACCATTTGACCATATTTATGTACCTACATAACCATGCACACACTAGATATTGTAATGGTGAAAATGGTAATCAATAATAGACTCCCACTTTCATGCATTACATTGGAAGGGGCCCTAAAATGTGACCCCTTTGGACTAAATCTGATTAGCACAACCCAAGTAGATGAAGGGATGTTAAAGCGTGATCTATTCTAAAAGTATGTTTGATTCTAGGATCATTTCCATCTAAGGATAGGAATATGGTATAAGAAAGTTTAATGTATATGAAATTAAATAAAATACTCATGCAATGATAAACAATAATAGATTATATCTAGTGTATCAAAGTAAGTATTATAAAGGAATAAGGATTATTAAGTACTCAACATGAGGGATAGTAGTGGAAGCAAATTCAGATCTGCAAAACCCTATTAGACTATATCAAACCAAGAAAGCTTAGAGGACTGAATCCACCAAACTATAAAAATCTTCGAATTCAGGAACAAATCCACTTTCTAGGTATAGGTTGAACCAAGTTTGACCTATACTTGAGAGGGATAGAATTTAAGGTCTCATAACTATGACTGATACTATATCCACAGATCTACAAATCTGATTCTAAAACTCCACAAATCTACACCTATACACAAGAAATAGAAAATTATTGGGGAGAAAGGGGAGTGCCTTGGTCAAGCCCCTATATAGGAATTAACCTTGAATGAAATAAGTAAAGCATGTTAAAAAAATAAATGTAAATATTCACCTTGTTTGTCAAACTCTCATGGATGGATGTGGATCTGCTATATGCACAAAGATGTATACTTTCTTGAATGAGTGTTTATAGAATGTAGGATGTCTTCACCAATGCAAAAGATCTACATAGATCATGAATATATGTATACTTAATATGATTTAATAGAGAAGGAGAGGAATGAATAATAGCTATGGATCCTCTTTCTCAATTGGGAATTCCTCCACTATTCCATCATGGGAGAGAGATTCACATAATCAATAGAAGATTTTCCTTGGAATGGATAGAATATATCCTTAAAATATTGGAGCCAAATCCTTTCTTTCTTTCTATAAATCACCAAAAACCTATTGAATTCACCCTAGACTTGATTGCTTGCATGTAATTTTGGCTATCATGGATTGTGCATGTAAAAATGAGAGGAAGAGGCCTCCTTTTATAGTGATTTCAAAGTCCAAATTTGTGAAGACCAATTGCACTAAGAAGGAAAATAAAAATAATTTGCATCAGGCATGAAACCCACCAAAATTCAACCCTTAAGGTATAGGTTAAACTAGGTTCTACCTATACATGAAAGGGTAAATTTTGAGACAGATTTTTGGGGTTCAAGAAGTATTAAGAGGTTAGGGGGAAAATGGAAAGATAAGAAGGAAAATCAAGTATAAATGCATCCATAATCAAGGAGATCACTAAAATGGGACCTAATAGATCCTAGAGCTTCCAAATTAATGGGTGCTAGCTTTTTAGGAATATACATTTAGCCCCCACTTTAGCAAGAATGTGAGGAAAGATCATGCTCATAGTAAAGTAGATCAAATACATAAGATGGTCTCATCAAGCTTAAGGAGACAAGGAAACATCAAGCCCCCAAGTGACCTAGGTCCTAATCATATTGAAAACTAAGATAAGAGAGACATAGCCCCAATAAGATTTTATGTCTTATTGTGAACCACACAAAGAAAACAAAGTGTCAACACCATGCCTAGTAATATTGAATGTCTTACTATAGACCTCACAAACAAGCACCGCAAAGATGGAATTGAAAGTTCTAGTAGGTTGTATGACATGCTAGTCAATCCATCTAGGATATTTCCTTAAAATATTTTATGTTAATAAGGGATCCATCAAAGGGTGATATGTCGAGATTTTATGTCCATAAGGGATTGAAAGAAAGAAAAAAGGATTGATTGGTCCTCAAGAATTGAATGTCCATAAGGGATCTGAGATGTAAAGCATCATTGAAAGATAATACATGTGTGCAAAATGTTAGAGGAGTGCATGCCCCCATGTTAAAACTATTTCAGATTCCTTAATGGGACAAATAGCTTTAACATAGCATACATGCATCCACTAGAAATATTTCCACAATAAAATGCCCCTAAGAAAGGAAAAATCAAGGGAAATGAGCATATGAAAAAAAAAAAGCACAAAATGGATCTACCAACTCTGGGGTCAGTATGATCATATAATAATATGTAAATTATTATGTCAAAATGAAATATCATCATTCCCCAAAGGAAGTATAACTTTAACACAATGTAAGAAAGACATGTAAGAGTTACAAAGATGAGTCTTTTTCGAAAGACATCATGGATACCAAAAAGAATAGATGCTACTATTTTGCATCATCCCGAGCATGATAGAATGAACAATATCCAAATCCAAACAAGGACCATGCTATGAATATAGGTCACTATGTTCATGACTAAGAGTGATAGATAACTATTGTGAAATCATAGCTGGTAAACCATTATCAAGATCAATAGCATGCATATCATTGTTAGTATCATGAATATCATCATCAAGAGTATCTTCCTCATCTAGATTAATTATAGTAGAATCTAATATATGAATATAATTGTCATGTTTATTCATTTTAACTTCATTTAAATTCACTTCCTCCATAGGCTCCAGCATAGGTTGGTAAAAGGAAGGTGAAGTATGAGGAGGTGTATGAGGTGAAGAAATATTTTGAGAAGAACATTAATGGGCTCTAGCATGATGCTTGTGACAATGATCACAAGAATGATGGTTACATTTAGTCTTGCTAGATATTTGGGTTAGGATAGGATCAATCAACATTGATTCCTTGTCTTCTTTATGAGGAAGAACTGAAGGAACCACACTAGGTTGAGAGATGACCAAAAGAGGATGCATATAAGAAATAGGAGGTGGAATAGAAGCATAAGGAGGAATAGGTGGTGTAGGAAGAATTCCATGACTAGGTTAATCCTTAAGTTTTATAATTTCACAAATCTTTTGAATCTTGAAGGCTTGGTATGACTGAAAGAGATAATCAAGATGAACTTTAGTTGGTTAAGGCTTGTAAGGCCAAAATAAATCAAGGTCAATACATTCTCAAGGCACAAAAGGATAGTAAATAATATGGTTAATTGTCATGATCTCTCTAGTATGAGGACATTTAACACATTTATGAATAGGAGAAGCCACAACATTCATGTAGGTAATCCAAGGAAGACCAAGTTTGACTTGAAACTAATCAGAAGTAGGAATAAAAATGAAATTAGTATCCAAAGTTTTACCACAAACTTCCATAGGAAATGAAATGGAACCATGGGAAGGATAAAGGAAAATATTGCCATTTTGAATCAAGACATTAGATTTATCATAGAAATATTGGTGTAATCATTCACTAAAAAGATGATCTTCAGTTATTACATTCACCATGCAAGTGGGATCAACAAGGGTACCACGGGAAGGAATACCATCAACCCTGGCAAAAATGTAAAGAGAACCATAAGGCGCCTTAATTATTTTACTAGGATAAAAGGTAATGCAAGACTAAGGTGGAGCTTGATGTTTAGGTTTAAGATTAGGTTGAGGTTAAACATGTTCAATTTGGTTGACAATATGAGTGGCTTCATCAACTTTCTCACCATAATCAATGTCCTTGGGAGAAGAAGGTTGCTCAATAGTATTGGTTGAATGAGATGGAAAAGGATTAGTGTACATATTTGAAAATTATAGTTAGGAGGTGAAACTAATTTTTTTCCATGGTTAATATCAATATCTACATATATATAATTAGAATCAATAAGGTCTTGAACCATATTTTTCAAGGAATAGCATTTTTCAATATCATGATCAAGTTGATGATGGAACTAATAGAAAGCCTTGGGATCAAAGAATTTGGATGGCAGTTTGGATGGGTCAAATTGTTTGATAGGAGGAAGTTTAATCATGTTTGCATTCATTAACTTCAACATAACATTATACAAATATTCAAAAAGTGGAGTAAAAGTATGAGAAGGTATAAAAATAGAGGACAAAGGAGCCACACCTTTGGATGGTGCTGCTAATTGTTCATCAACAATGTTGGATGATTTGTTGATTTTGATGTAGTTTTTAGGCTTATGAAATTTGTTGAATTTGGATATTATGTCACTCTTATCAATGGAAACATGAGCCATTAGAGAGTTTCTCTCAAATTTACTCACTTGAAGTTGATAATGATGAAGTATTGCACACAATTGTGAAAAGGAAGAGAGATTAGTAAGGAGAAGCCTATCTCTAATATCCTTTTGTAAGTTAGTAATAAAAATATGTTGTATATCAACATCAAGCACATGGTAAGAAATATGAGCATGAAAATTCTTAAGTCTACCAATGAATTACTAAATTTTTCTTTAACACCTTATTTACAATGCATCAAATTAGTCAAAGAAATTTGAGGACCAAAGTTGTTTCAAATTGCTGAATAAAAGTATTAGAGAGCTTGTGGAAGGAATCAATGGAATAAGGAGGTAGAGAACAATACTATTGAAAATATTTATCTCAAAAGGTTATAGTAAACAAATTTTTCATGAACCTATAGTCGTGAGAGAAATCATTATACAAGGTTTGAAAAGTTTTAACATGAGTCATAGGATCACCCTTACCATTATAATTCTCAAGATGAGGAAACCAATACTTTGTGGGATAAAAGCTCAAATAATATCCATAGACAAGGCACCAATAATATCAAATGTAGGAATTTTTGACTTGGATTGAGTAAAGGAAGCAAGTTGTTGTTACAAAGAAGACATAGTTTGAGCTAAGCTATTAATGGTAGAATCAGTGGAAGAAATGATAGGAGGATAAACATTGGAGAAATTAGGAACATTGTTTAAAATGGAGGGAACATTTGAAGAACCATGAAGCATATTAGGATCATTTTTGGAAATAGGATTTGAATATGAAAAAGGAACACTATGTTAAGAAGGCATAGATTAAGGAAATGAAATACATGGAACACTTGTAGGAAGAGAAGGAAGAATAGGATTAGAGAGACTCACATGTATGTGATTGTGAATTTGAATTTAATTTGTGATAAGAGTTGGAGTATAAGTGGAAATACTAGGGATGGAAGTAGAGATAGGAAAAGAAGTTTCAACACTTGTAGTAGGTAGGACATAGCCTAATTATTGAGCACATTCCATCATATATTTAACATTAGAATCAATAAGATGGGAAATTATATGCAAGAGGTGAAGACCATATTCATCATTATGAATGAGTTTCTTTAAACCTTCTACAATAGAAAGAGCTTCATGATTATGATTCTCTTGAGCTAACCAATGTTCAAAATTTTCAAATTCATGAGTAATATTTTGTACTTGGCTGGAAGGAACTCTTAATGCTTCATCTTCATCATTAGAAGAATGATAAGAGTTATTATCCATGATAGGATTGGTATCATTAGGATACACATTGGTTTCATCAAGATTCCTAGGAAAGAAGGGATGTTTAGGATCAAAAGCACCCATGAGTCTTCAACTTCTTCTAACTAGAATACCATAGGTTGGACTCAAAATGATAAACCTCATGAAAGGAAAGGAAGATGCAATGAAATTTGAAGAAATATAACAAAGATGTAATGTAAATAGAGACTATCACAATGCATACAAAGAAAATATGATCTAACTACCAAATCAAGAAGCATGCAAAAAGAGAGTTTAACATTAAGATCAAAATATATCACACATACAAAGTATATCAAGGTAGAAATAAAATATAACACCAAAATCATAATGAAAATTTTATGAGTTGGGTTCACCATAATATAATAATGAAACAATGCATAAAATGAATATCTAACTACCAAATCAAAAGTATGAAGCATGAAAGCGACAGGTTCACCAAAATGTAATGGTGAAAATAGTAATCAATAGTAGACTCCAAATTTCATGCATTATATTGGAAGGGCCCTAAAATGTGACCCCTTTTGACTAAACCTAATTAGAAAACCCCAAGTAGATGAAGGGACGCTAATGCATGCTCTACTCTAAAAGGATGTGTGATTCTAGGGTCCTTTATATCTAAGGATAGGAATGTAGTATATTCAAGTGTAATGTATATGCAAGTAAATTTAACACTCATGCAATGATAAAAAACAAGATATCAGATCTAGTGTATCAAAGTAAGTGCTATAAAGGAATAAGGATAGTGAAGTAATCATCCTAGTTATATCTAACCCCCATTGATAGAAGGGCCAAGGAGTAGTCATTGGATGTAGTTTTTGTTCTAGCACATGAATTAAATTTATGGGACATTGACATTTTTGGCATATGTTTGCAAAATGGCATGCATCTTTTTCCATGGATGGCCAATAATACCCCATCCTTAAAATTTTCTTAGCTAAGGTTAACTCATTTGAATGTGACCCACAAAATCTCTCGTGGACTTCTTGCAAAGATAATTTTGATTCTACCTCCTCTACACACCTTAAAAGCATTCCATCAAGACTCTTGTGATACAACGTGTTAGATACAAGGGTATAATAAGAGGCTTGTCTTCTTTTCTAGTTTTAGGTTTGGTCCAAGGGTAGGGTTTGGTCTTTCAAATAAGTATAAATGGATCCATACCAAGGAGAGTCATGTCCAAATAATAGGAAAATGATTTGGGAATTGGATAGGTGAAATGCAGGTTGTTTGTGTTACAAGTAGTAGTTGTCGTTGCACCAAAAGATCAACCTGTTAATGCACGATACAACCACTAGACTTATAGAAGACACAGGAGGCTGTTAAACCATGTCATGAATCCTGAGGGGAGCACTGACCATTTTTCCAGCAATCTCCCCCTCAGCGTTACCTAAGGAGATTTGAATATGTGACCAAGCTTTGATACCACTTGTTACAAGTAGTAGTTGTCGTTGCACAAAAAGATCAACCTGTTAATGCCTGATACAACCACTAGACTTATAGAAGACATGGGAGGCTATTAAACCATGTCACAAATCCCTAGGGGAGTGCTGACCATTTTTTGAATAGTTTCAAATCTTCTACCAAGAATTTATATCTCATGTTTTGATCTGGCATCTGTAAGAGTGAAGCTAATGTTTCCATGGCATCCATCGCTTCATTCTTTTCCCTTGGTACTTCTTCAAATGTGATCAAAACAAAGTAATTCTTTAGATCATCTATCATCTTTTTGTAGGGTATCAACTTATCATCTTTTGTCTGGTACTCATCATTAATTTGATTTATGACTAGTTGTGAATCACCATAAACTTTCAATTCTATCACTTTCCATTCTAAATCCAATTTAATGCCAATAACAAGTGCTTCATATTTGGCTCTATTATTAGTGCATGGAAATAGAATCTTGTGAGATTTTGGAATTGTAGAGCCTTGAGCTATGATAAAAAATATGCCTTCTCCTAAACCATGTTGCGTGTAAGAACCATCAAAGTAAAGTTTCCATGTTTTTCTTCAATATTAATGATTTCTACATCTATATATTCCACTTGAATTTGGTATTCTATTGGAATTAGTTATGTAATATGTGTTGACTCTCATTTTTTTTCATTGATGTCAACATATTTTTTAGATGAAGGTAGACATACTAGTTAATAGTGATATATGGATGACTAACAGAAGTGTACAGCTAATGTATAGTTGGTTCAAAGCATGTGAAGATAGGAATATGTACATAGATGAGTTATGACCTTATATCTAAGGTCATTTGGATTAATATTGTAGATGGAGTGAATTACAATTGTTTTAGTAAAGACTAGTTACTGGACAATGACAGTGGACAGTGACATAGTTAGTCTCTATATTTCTAAGATAACTCTTATGTGAGCTTGATTTTTAACCCACAAGATTAAGGCATGATAGGAGACATATTTTAGAATATTATTTATGATTATAGAGTTGTTTTGTTTTTGGTGATGTCATCTGAAGTGTTTGGTCTTGTGAAGACCTATTTGGAGCTGATTGGAGATGTGTAACGTGTTGTGAAGATGGTGAGCATGGATTTCATATTCTAGAGTGTATTTGATGTATTGTAAATATTGTATACTTGTGTAAGGTACCATGTGTATCTTATCAAGGGTTTATTTAATTATTTGTTTATTGGGGAAGTCTTAATTGGCCGACCTAATTGATTATTGTAATAGGGTATAAAGAAGAGTTGTTTATGGAGAATAAAGTGTGGTGTATGTATGTAAGTTGCAAGCTTGTATTTGTAAAGTCTGTTGGATGTAGAGTAGAGGTTGTGATTGAGGATCTTAATTGGAACTAATCAAGAAAAGATAGTTGCTAGTAGATAGTTCATTTGATTGTATATCTTCTATACAATTTTATTTTAGACAGTGAGCCCTGAAGGTGGATTTAACCTTCTTTAGGCAGTGTGCCTGGGTAGTGAGCCTACCATTTTTCTCTTGACTCCTAACAGGGTCTATCCTTTAATAGGGACTATTTACTATATGCATTAATAAGCTCCTAACAAGGCTAAATCTTTTATCAAGGATACTATACTTTCAATACATCATTTGTGGGTGCTAATTCCCATTGGGATTTTACCTTTAACATGGTTTTCTTGACAACAAAATATTGTGTTACTGTGTTGCATTCATTGTTTTTATATTTTGACTAAGTGTTTTAATTTATAAAGTTTAAAGTTTAATATTCTTTCTCACAAATGATTCACCACCCCCCCCCCCCCCCTTCTCAATTGTGTTGGTGGACTATTATTCCTAACAATTGGTATTAGTGTTAGCTTGTGGTGACTGATCAGGAAAGTACTATACACTTTTCACCCCGGTGAATTTTTTTGAGGCCGACATATTTGCAATTATTTTTGCACCGACATATTGTAACTCATTATAACCCTAAAGTGGCAAAATATTGTATAATATGGCTTAGGGTTAGGGATTTCATAATGTATGATTTTAGTACTTGCGACAGAATTGAGCTATAAGGGATTATGGATTGTAATCAGGTTGTAATCACTAGATAATAATAATATTGGACTCGCTATTGGTGGATGTAGCCTAGGGATTGGGTGAACCACATTAAATATTTGTGTATTGTGTTTTCTTTTGTGTGGTTTATTATTTTCTGATATTGGTTATATTTGCATGTAATTGTTATTTCTACCTTGTTAATCCTAAAAATTAGAGCTTTTAGTCCTCAGAGAGAAAGATTAACAACTTGAGGTGATCTTGGAGATTGAATTCTATAGGAAGGAAAGTCCTAAGTTTGATCCTGATAATTTTGACAGTTGGAAGAACAAGATGAGAACACATCTGTTGTGTTTGGGTATTGACTACTAGATGATAACAAAGAAAGAAAAGAAGATCAAGCCTGAAGATGAATTGGATAGTCCTACTAATGAGGAAAAGAAAATGTTCTCTTGTAACATGGTTACAAGGGAAGAATTGATTAGTGTGCTCTATGAAGGTGAATTTACTGAGGTTAAGGACTTGGATTCAACACAAAAAAATTGGTCGAGATTGGAAGCACTATATGAAGGAGACAAATTTACTAAATAAGAGAAGTTAAAGATTTGGAAGACAAAGATAGAGACTTTGAGAATAAGAGATGATGAAAATGTTAGAGAATATGTATAGAGGGTTACAAAGGTTATTATTAGCATTAGAAATTCTGGAGGCACATTTAGTGAAGATGAAGTGATTGCAAAGATTCTTAGGTCTTTGATACCTGTGTATAACACTAAAGTGAAAGAGATAGAGGAGATCATACCTTTGACAATGAACTTTAACAAAGATATGTTGATTGCTAAATTAACTACCTTTGATGTTGCAGAACTTGGAGATTCATTACCTAAGCCTAAATCAACATTTAAGGCGACTGTGCATAATGAAAAAAGGACTTTATCAAGTCTAGAAAGAAATATAAAAAATGATTTGTGAGAAGAGATTGGTGATTATGATAATGAATGAGAAAAGATACATGAAGAAGAAAAGAAGTTAGATGAGACTATGGCAATGATTGCAAGAAGAGAAAAGAGAGGTAAAGGTAAGTTTGAAAGAAAGCTACCCCTAAAATGTTTTTCATGTAATAAGATTGGTCATTTTTCATCTAGATGTCCTACAAGGGTTCCTAAGCACAAAACTAAGTTTCACAAACCTAATTACTCAAAGGATAAATAATACTACTAAGATAGTGAAGGTGTTTCTAATGATGATGAAATAGACTATGATGAGATTGGATTTATTTCTATTCAAGATGATGAGCCCAATCATGAATAAAAAAGCTCTAGTTTCACACATTGAGAATAAATCATAATGTTTCATAGATAGTGGTTGTTCACATCATATGACTGGTGATAAAAATAAGTTTGTTAAGCTAACAAAGTATGATAGTGGTGTAGCTATATTTTGTGATAATGTTCCTAAGTCTATCATTGGAGTAGGATTGATTTCTCTGGACGGTAAGACTAAAACTGAAGATTTACTACTTGTTGATGGACTTAAGCATAATTTTTTGAGTGTTGGACAACTTGTAGACAAGGGTTATCAACTAAAGTTCATTAATTGGATATGTTCTATAAGAAGAAAGTTAGGAGATTTGATTGCAATTGGTAGTAAATCAAGAGTTAATGTATTTGAGATGAACACATCTGAGGCTTCTTGGTTTGTTGCAAAGATTGATGATAATTGGTTATGGCACAAAAGATTTTGTCATGTGAATTTTGATAATATTGTGAAGGAAAGTATGACAAATGCTATTAGAGACCTACCGAAGATTATAAAACCATCTGACACCATGTGTAGATAATGTGTAATGGGGAAACAGACTAAAAGTAGTTTTTAAGGAAAATATTACTCAGCTAAAGGGAAGTTAGATCTGGTGCATATAGATCTGTGTGGACCTAAAAGATCAAGATCTTATTATGGTGAGAGGTATTTTATACTTTTTGTTGATGATTTCTCTAGGCTGATGTGGTTTGCATTTCTTAGAAAAAATTCTGAGGCTTTTGACAAGTTTAATATTTTTAAAGAAAAAGTTGAGAATGAATCTAGTTTAAAGATAAAATGTTTGAGATTAGACAGAGCTGGAGAATTTACTTCAGATATGTTTAATAACTACTATGAAGAGAATGACACATATAGACAAACATCATCTCCTAGGACTCCACAACAAAATGGGAGTATAGAGCGAAGAAACAGAACAATTTTAGATGCCGCTAGAACTATGTTGCTGGAAGGAAATATGTCACATATTCATTGGAGAGAATATGTTGGTGCTGCTATTTATAATTTGAAAATAATTCATATCAAAGAAGGTAAAAATAAGACTCCTTATGAATTATGGTTTAATCATACTCCTACTGTGAAATATTTTAGAATATTTGGTAGTAAATGCTCTATCAAAAGAGATGATGACATAGGAAAATTTGATGCTAGAAGAGATGAAGGGATCTTTCTTGATTATTCTACTAAGAGAAAGGCTTTAAAATATTTTAATTTGAGATTGAGAAAGAAGATTGAAAGTGCTATGTGATAATTGATGAGAATTTTTAGATTCTGGAAAGAGTTTATGATTACAGTCAGAATTCAGATAACAAGGAAGTTGTTACAAATCAAGAAGGACCTTTTGCAGTTGATCATGAGATGGAAATATGTTTGAATGACTCTATGTATATTCAAAATAAATTGAGGTGTGTAAAGAAGAACCACCCTAAAAATCAAATCATTGGTGATGCTAATAAAGGAATGTTGAAAAGGTCTAGATTAAGGAATGAAATTTGTTCAATTTCTCAAGTTGAACCTAAAACTACTGATGAAGCTTGTAAGGATGAATCTTGGACTAAAGAAATGCAAGAAGAATTGGATCAAATAAAGAAAAACAATACTTGGGAATTGGTTGCTAGACCTAAAGAAAAGAATGTGATAGGAACTAAATGGGTTTTCAGAAATAAGATGATTGAAGAAGGGACAGTTGTAGAAAATAAAGAAAGACTCGTTTGTAAAGGGAACTCTCAACAAGAAGGCATGTACTTTGAATAAACATTTTCTCATGTTGCTAGGTTGGAGGTAGTAAGACTATTTCTTTCTTATGCTGAACATAAAGACTTTAAAGTATATCATATGGATGTTAAATCTACATTTCTAAATGGTGATCTTGAGGAAGAAGTTTACATTGAGAAACCTGATGGATTTCCTTTAATAGAGAATTAATATCATATGTAAATTGAAGAAGGCATTGTATGGACTGAATCAACCACCTAGAGTATGGTATGTGAGATTGGATAAGTATCTACTGAGTCTTGGTTTCAAAAAAGGTAATGCTGAGAGTAATTTATATTTAAGAACTAGTAAAGAAGGAATTCTAATAGATGAAGTTTCTGTGGATGACATTATTTTTGTAGGTAATGATGAGATGAGTAAGAATTTATCTAAGAAAATGGAACATGAATTTGAGATGTCAATGATAGGTGAAATGGAATTTTTCCTTGGCTTACAAATTAATCAGAATGAAGATGGAATTTTCATTTCTCAAAAAAAGTATCTTAAAGAGATGTTAAAGAAATTTGTAATGGAAGATTGTAAACCTATTGGAACACCCATGGTTACTAGTTATAAACTTGTTAATACTAATGAAAGTGCAAGTTTTTTAAGACAAAGTACAAATCAATGATTGGAGGCCCACAATATCTAACCCATACTTGACCTGACATAGCTAATGTTGTTGGAATTGTGGTGAGATATCAAGAAAACCCTAAAGAGACTCACCTTGCTACTGTGAAAAGGATATTTAGATATTTGAAGGGAACACTTAAGTATCAATTATGGTATGAAAAATCTGATGATTTTTTTTTACATGCTTATACTAACATTGATTGGGCATGAAGTGTGGATGACATAAAAAGTACTAGTGGAGGTGCATTTTTCCTTGGGAAAAGATTCATTTCATGGCTAAGTAAGAAGTAGGATTGTATAGTTCAATCTACTATTGAATAAAAATATTTTGTTGCAACTATAAACTACACTCAAATTATTTGGATGAACCAGATGATGAAATACATTGGAATAATTTTTGAAGAACTTGTAGTTATACATTGTGATAACACTAGCACAATGAATATGTCAAAGAATCTAGTTATGCATTCTAAAACAAATCATATATCAATAAAGTATCATTTCTTAAGAGATAAGGTAGCAGAGAAAGAGATCAGATTGGAGTATATTAGCACAAAGGAACAAATAGCAGACATATTTACAAAACCTTTTCCAAACGATACATTTGAATATCTCAGAAGTATGCTAGGGGTGAGATCCTCTCCTTGTGAGAATTAATTGATTCAAGAATGCATCAGTCTAGTGGTTTTCAGAGCTATATCACTTCTGGACTTGATGCTTGGATCTACTCCTCAGGGGGAGTGATCGCATGAACAGAATAGAGAATATTTGGGTGATTTTGAACCTAAGATGAGATAATCAGAGATTTGATTATGGAACCCTTTTCCATTAATGTAAAAGGGGGAGAGATTTACTAAAAATACCTACTATTTTAGGGGAGATATTTTGAGAAGATTGTGTTGAGGATATTGAGAAGATTGTAAAGAGGATATTGAGAACGTTGTATTGAGATGAGTACTTTTGGGTTGATGAATTTTCTCATATGTTTCCATCAATGCCAAAGGGGGAGGTTTTTGGAATTGGTTCTATAATATGTGTTGACTCTCATTGTTTTTCATTTTTGTCAACATATGTTTCAGATGAAGGTAGAAAGACTAGTTAATAGTCATATATGGATGACTGGAAAAAGTGTACGGTTGGTTCAGAGAATGAAAAGATAGTAATATGTACAGGGATGAGTTGTGACCTTATGTCTAAGCTCTCTTAGATTAATATTGTAGATGGAGTGAGTTACAGTTGTTTTAGTAAAGACTAGTTACTAGACTATGATAGTGGGCAGTGACAAAGTTAGTCTCTATATTTTTGAGATAACTCTTATGCGAGCATGATTTGTAACCTGCAACCTTAAGGCATGATAGAAGACATATTGGATAATATTATTTGTGATCATGGAGTTTCTATGTTCATGGTGACCTGAGCTGAAGCATGTGGTCTTCCGAAGACCTATTTTGAGCCAACTAGAGATGTGTAACATGTCGTGAAGATGGAGAGCATGGATTTAGGATCCTAGAGTGTATTTGATGTATTGTAACTATTGTATACTTGTGTAAGGTACTATTTGTATCTTATCAAGGGTCTATTTAATTATTTTCTCATTGGGGAAGTCTTAATTGGCCGACCTAATTGATTATTGTAATAGGATATAAAGAAGAGTTATTTTTGGAGAATAAAGTGTGGTGTATGTATGTAAGTTGCAAGATTGTATTTGTGAAGTCTTCTAGATGTAGAGAAGAGTTTTTCATTGAGGAGCTTCATTGGAACTAATCAAGCAAAGACAGTTGCTAGTAGATAGTTCATTTGATTGTATAACTTCTATATAATTGTATTTAAGACAGTGTGTCCTGAAGGTGGATTTAACCTTCTTTAGGTAGTGTGCCTGAGCGGTGAGCCTACCATTTTTATCATGACTCATAGCATGGTCTTTCCTTTAATAGGTACTATGTACTGTATGCATTAATAAGCTCCTAATAGGGCTAAATCTTTGAGTAGAGATACTATACTTTTAGTAAATCATTTGTAGGTGTTAATTCCCACCAAGGTTTTACCATTAATATGGTTTCCTTGAAAAAAAAATTGTGTTATGGTGTTACATTCATTGTGTTGATATTTTGATTAAATGTTTTAGTATATAAAGTTTAAAGTTTAATATTCTATCTCACAATTGATTCACCCCCCCTCTCAATTGTGTTGGTGGACTATTATTCCTAACACATTCATCTCTCAAAGGTGCCTCCTCTAGTTGATCCACTATGACTTGGCCTTTTATTGCCTTTCTGTCTATATATTCTATGTCAAATTCACTTAATACCATGACCCATTTGGCTAACCTTCTTGTTAAGGCTGTTTTACTCAATAGATACTTCAAAGGATTGATCTTTTCTTTGAGTTTGATTTTGTGTGCCAACATATAATGTCATAGTTTTTGTGAAGAAAAAACTATCGCTAAACATGTTCTCTCTATGAAACTATAATTCAACTCATATTTTACTAATGTCCTACTTATGTAATAGATTGCATTTTCGTTTCCATTCTCATCTTCTTAAGCCAAGAGTGCACCTAAAGAATGATATGTCGTTGAAATATACAATATCAAAGGATTTCCTCTTATTGGTGGCATTAATATTAGTAGATTCATGAGGTATTTCTTAAGGAGTGTAAAAGCTTCTTCATATTTTTCATCCCATTTGAATACTACATCCTTGTGAAGGAGTTGAAAAAAAGAGTGAAACTTTTATGCTAGTTGTGAAAGGAACCTTCTTATGGATTGAAGCCTTCCTTGGAGAGATCTCATTTGACTCATGTTGCTAGGAGCCCCCATCTCCATTATTACTTTGACTTTTTTTGGGAATACTTCAATATCTTTTTCTAAAACTATATACCCTGGTAATTTGTTGGATTGTACCCCAAAGGCACTTTTTTTTTGGATTTAATCTCACCTTGAATTGTTCTAGCCTTGGGAAATTTTCTCTAAAATTGGAAAAGTGTTCTTTACTTGAATGATATTTTCTAGGATATCATCCATATAATCCTCCAAGAATTTGTGCATCATATCATGGAATTGTTAGAATAACAATGTCCTAATCAACTAAGGGGGGGCGGTGAATCAGTTGATTCTAATAAATAATACTTTAAACTTAAACTTCAAACTTATTATTGAAAACAAAAAACTGGATTGAAAAGTAAATGCATCAACACACATACACATGAACACCAAGATTTTTTCTTGAGGAAATCTCTGTTAAGGGAAAAACCCTATTGGGGATGGTACCCAAAAATATCTGTACTATGAGCATAATAACCCTGTTAAGAGTTTTGACCCTGTTAGGAGCTGAGTATTACAATACATAGGTCCTGGTTAAAGGAAAAACATTGTTAGGGGTCTTTTACAATGTGATTATTATTAAGGAATCGACCTTGTTAAGAGTCCAGGCCTACTAGAGGCAATAACCCTGTTAGGGATATGCAATAGATCAACTTGATCAAGAGATTTGAGATTTAAAGCCACCCTTAGGTTCTCCATACCTCACAACTTCAAGGGTAAGACAATTATGATATGAAACTGCTTCCAGCACTCAACAACTACCAAGCAAGCTCCATCTTTTTCCCAATTGCACAACTAATGTTCTCCAAGTAGAAACCAATTCAGCCTCAAGCTGCCATTCACCTCTGTAATTTGCATATATAGTTTCTTACAATATTTTCTACTACACTTATTTTCCAAGGATCTCAATCCTTATATAAAAGTTACAATAATTAAATCTAGGTAGGCATACATAGGATAAATCCTATTTACAAAATACAAATAGACCCATGATAAGATGCACACGACACCTCTTACAATGTTATAATTTAACAATTACATCAATTAATCATCCAAATTCATAAATCAAGCTCACTCATCAAATTACTTGAAACGTGCTCCAAGTCCTCCAAATAGGTCTTTGCCAATACACACGCCATAGCTAACATCACCTTTATAATCAAAACTTCATATGATCTCAATAAGCTCTCCATCCAATGTCCAAAATGAACCTATGTTCTCTCATCATGATTTAAATAACCATGAATGCTATCCACAAAGTTCTGCAACCAACTCTGTGAAAATCACATTTTTTGTCTCCTAAAAAACAATCATAAGTAAATCAACCATAACTCTGTTAGATCAGCTCATAAGCATGTGTGATCATATCCAGTGACTCAAGACATCATGTAGACTCTCCATCTAGGTTCACATGTGCTAATTCACTATAGTGCATTTGTACAATTCTCTGCAACCTATCTACAAGCTTCTCTAAATAACCAATAAGTAACATATGTTGTCATCAATGAAAAACACTGAGTGCTAGCATCCAAATAGTATTCCAACAATCTCCCAAACATATTAGAATGAAACAATTCCAATCTTGTTGAACTAAAACTAATTTGGAATATGATTGAAGAATTTTTGATTGCAAGATCACTGAGGAGTTGCTGATTGGATATGTAATATGATTAAATTAGTATTATGTTGTCATTGATGTCAACTAGTTTGACAGCACTTATCTTGTAAGTTACTATACTGAGACATCTAAAGAAAGGTGAAAGAGATGAAGAATTGAGAAATCTACATGAGGAAAGATGTACATGACAGATGAGGATAAGGAACACATTGAGTAACTTGTTGATGAGTCTATGACTTGATGATATTGACTTTATTATGTTGCATTCATCTATGATGAAGTATAGAGCTGAAAGACATAAAGCAGTGTTGTCGGTAAATGAAGCATTTCTAGTATACACCGACAAAGTGTACTTTTATACCGACCGTAGTATTAACTGAGCAATGTTCACCTACTCGTTTCTCTATTAACCGAGAAGAACATAATGAACTAAATGATTAGTTTAGCTGATAAGATTGATGAGCTGGCAAGAGTATAACATCAAGGTAACGGATAATGTTTGTTACACAAATCAACGACTAACAAATTTAAAAGAAGATCTAACGGAGCAGATTGAAATGTGTTGTTGACACATTAGCTGAGAAAGTTTGAAGTGACAAAATCTATGAATGTGATTAAGTGGAAAAATCTAATGGTGGAGAAGAAAATGATTTACCCATCTATATAAGAGAATAGAATTTCTTTATGAAAGGATGCCTGAAGAGGAAGAAGCTACAGGAATATCGCGTGAACAAGGTTTTCATGCATTCTGATCATACTGGTTAGTAAGAACCGAGCTACAGAACAATTACCAAGCTACAGAGAGCAATTACCGATGGATAGTAAGTTGATATAGTATTGAATCTAAAGTGAAATATTGGTCAGAAGGATTTGTTAGGACTTAATATTGATCTGTAATCTGCAAATGAAGTTGTATTAAGGTAGATCATTTACTGTTACATATTTAACCATTGTATACGGTCAAAATCTCTTAACCGAGTGGACTCTAAAAGTCTTATGATGTATCATTCATAGAATGAACATTGTTATCCTATCAACCCCATAGTGAATTCTAGTTGGACAATAACTTCTAGTCTAAAATCCTCTAACAAGGTCACACCTGACAGTGTGTTTGTAAACCTTTAACAGGGTGTTAGCTATTTTTCTTGCAGGGGGAAATAACTAGACCATAAACTTGATCTCTCCCTTTTGATTCTTTTTTCCTAGCAAGAGAAATACTAATTAACAAGGATGAATTCCTTCTTCACTTCAGGTTCCATGGACCCAGGTAGGTACACCTACGAACATCTGCCTCAAATGATAATTTCTCTACAAATCATAAGCAGGTATAAACATGGATTAGACAAAACACTAATGTCCTGTGAAGGGATTCACTACTCTGAGTGAATCAGGGGATGGCTTCCAGCCCATCATACTTGATCTATCATTCCATACACTAAAATAGAAAGGGAAATAGGTTATAACATGTCAAACAGGGTTCCCGACAAAACTGGGAAAAGGGCCAAGTGCAGAAACTAGAAAACACCTCCGGAAGGGGATGAATAAATAGGGTCAAAACTTATCACAGGGTCTTGAAATAGGAAACATAAGTCAAATGAAGCACTCTAAAGATGCCCCCATTCCCATATTTTCATGACACTTATCAGAATTCAAGATATTCAATCTCAAAGTAGTCCTTCCCAGTGAATCCTACACTTAGAAATTTTCTAATTTTGAGACCCCCTAGGAATGAAATGATGCAAACCCATTTGAATATGCCATGTAAGGACTCAAAAAAACTTGATAGGATGAATGAAAAGAAATGAACACATAGTCCTCAAGATATGACCCCAAATACACCCCTACTAGCATGCAATACAAAGCCAAAAATGAGCACTTAATCAAGAATTTTACATGGTACCTCAAAACTGCATTTTGAGTACCAACACAGGGTTGGGTCTTAACCTACCTCACTTCAGAAGAGTGAAATTTTTTTGGGTTGTCAGTCCCAGGTGGTTTTTCCCTTTACAAGGTTTCCACGTTAAATCCCTTGTGTTATGTGTTGATTGTGATATTTGTTTATTATCATTCTTTATATGTTACATGTTAGATTTGATCGATAACTGTTATAGTATTTGACTGGTAATCGGTAAAAGCACAGACAGTGAAATTATTTATTGTTTACTAAGGAGAAAAAATTAGAGAATTTTTTTTGAATTATACATTTTGTTTTGGGACACTGGATAACTAATTCACCCCCCCTCTCAGTTATTCTAACAATTGGTATCAGAGCACTGGTTGCTTAGAATGAAATTTTAAGGACTTAAGCATAAAGGTCTCAAGATGTATAAGAGGGGAGTACCAAAATTGAACAAGGAGAACTAAGTAGTATGGCAAAGGAGAATGAAGCTGCACATATCTAGAATTGGGAACTCTGCACTAGATCTGATGGAGAATGGCTATATACAACTGCCCACTGGTCCCTTAACTCTTGATCAACTAAAGGATAAGCATGAACACAATGTTACTATGATGGAACTTGTTGTTTCCTATACCGACACTAAATTTGAGGATATTAAGATATGCATGACTTCCAAAGAAATGTGGGATAAGTTAACACTAATATACAATGGAGATCTGAATGTCAAAAGAGCCCGAGCTGAAAATCTGAGAGGTAGATTTGATGATATGAGAATGAAAGAAGGTGAGAACATTGTACAATATTCAAATAGACTCAAAGAGGTGGTACATGCTATTAGAGCATCTGATGGAGTGATTGATGATGAAATAGTGATAAGCAAGATTCTCAGAACTTTGCTACTAGTTTATGCAATTAGGATCTCTACAATTCATGAAACAACAGCTACATCCAACCTTACTCTTGACACTCTAATTGGTAAACTTACAACTTTTGAATTAAAAAACTTTGATAACAATGTTGTTCCTTCTATTGAATTCGCTTTCATGTCTTCTTTGAAGATTGGAGGGTCTACCAGGAATAGTAAGAATTGTGATAGTGATGACAATACTGATCATGAACTTGATGAGCTTGAAGCACTTATGGCCAAAAGATTTCCCAAAGGAAAAGGAAGGTATAGAGGTAAGCTACCTTTGGCATGCTTTAATTGTAAAGAAGTCAGTCACATCACTGCTAGATGTCATTAGAAGAAAGATGATCTTAGAAGAAAGATGATGATAGATCTAAAGACCGATCTGAAGGAATCTATGGGAGAAGAGTCAACAGAGGCTACCGACACAATAACAGAGACAACCGAGATGAAAAAGGAAAAAAGGTATGTTACATAGCCAAAGATATTGAAACTGAATCTAATTCTGATGATGACATAGAAGTCATATTTGTTGCTATGAAAGATGACTCAGAGGAGGAAGAGAAACATGAAGAGACAACACTGATCTCTAAAGTAAGCAGAAATGATACATGGATCATAGACAGTGGTTGTACACATCATATGATTGGTGATGTAGAGAAGTTTGATCATCTTGTTGAATATAATGGAGGATCTGTGAGAATGGGAAATGATGCACCTTGTATGGTAAGAGGTAAAGGTTCACTGATGATCAATGACATAATACAATGTGAAAATGCATACTAGGTAGATGGATTAAACTATAATTTGTTAAGTGTGGCTCAACTGAACAATTCAAGCCACCGACTGGCTTTTGAGAGAAAAAAGGTGAAGATCTATGATGATGAAGGAAGACTTGTCAGAACTGGTACACAATCCAGAGGTAATCTATTCTATCTTGATATGGATCAGTCTTCTTGTTTGTTGATAAGAGATGAAGATGCTTGGTTGTGGCATAGAAGGTTATGCCATGTGAACTTTGACAACATGATCAAGATTAGTAGAAAGAAAAGAGTTAGAGGATTGCCTAACTTAACAAAATCTCATCATGCCATGTGCCATGAATGTCAGAAAGGTAAGATGACTAAGTCTAGTTTTAAAAGCAAAGACTACTCAACAAAGAAGATACTTGAGTTGGTTCATACCGATCTATGTGGTCCTATGAGAACTCAGAGTTGTTTTGGTGATAGATATTTTATTCTTTTTGTTGATGACTATACTAGATTGATGACTGTTATGTTTCTGAAAGAGAAATCTGAAGCTTTCAAAATGTTTAAGTGGTATAAAGCTAAGGTAGAGAAAGAAACTGGAAGGGAAATAAAATGCTTAAGATCTGATAGAGGAGGTGAATTTATCTCTGATGAATTTACTAATTTTTGTAATGAGCATGGAATCAAAAGATAGGTCTCAGCACCGAGGACATCTCAGCAAAATGGCATTGTTGAAAGGAGGAATAGGTCTATAATTGACTATGCTAGAACACTGATGATACAGAAGAACGTTTCTTAGACATATTGGAGGGAAGATGTCAATACAGCTGAAGAAGGACACCAACCAAACACCTTATGAGCTATGGTTTGGACACAAACCTACTATACATTATTTCAGAATTTTTGGAAGTAAATGCTTTAACTGAGTACAACTAAAGAAGGACACCAACCAAACACCTTATGAGCTATGGTTTGGACACAAACCTACTGTAAGTTATTTCAAAATTTTTGGAAGTAAATGCTTTATTTTGAAAGATGAGAGAAATGGAAAATTTGATTCTAAAGGAGATGAAGGGATATTTCTAGGATATTCCACTACATGTAAGGCATATAAATATTTGAATAAGGTTACAAATAAGATAGTTGAAAGTACTAATGTGCGTGTTGATGAGTTTAATGACAAGTACATGAAGGAAAGTACAAAGGAACTAGAAGACTATGGTAGATTCACTTACATTGAACATCCAGAGTATCTACCGACACTGTAAACTGTAACAACCAGTCAGCAGGGAAACAATACAGGACAATAGGCAACACAAACCGATGAATGAGATGGAGCTACCAAGCAAGAAAATGACCCTGAGTAGGATGAGCAAGAAAGTTGAAATCAAGTTTTGGCTAGTTTTGTCATAAGACATCATCCTGAGACACAAATCATTGTAGACAGACATGTTGGAATGCAAACTAGAAGCAAAACAAGACAAGGTATATGTTTAGTTTGTGAATTTGAACCTAAAACTGTGAAAGTTGCATTAGAGAATGAAGAATGGGTTAATACAATGAAGGAGGAAATAGAGAAAATAGAGAAAAATGAAACCCAGTCCTTAGTACCCTGACCAAAAGATAAGAATGTTATCTGTACTAAGTGGATATATAGGAATAAATTGAATGAAAATGGTGAAGTCACAAGAAATAAAGCTAGACTAGTATGCAAGGGATATGCACAGGAAGAAGGCATTGACTATGGTGAAACATTTGCACTTGTTGCTAGATTGAAAGGATTCAAAATGCTACTTGCATATGCTGCACACAAGAAATTCAAATTCTATCAAATGGATGTGAAGTCGGCATTTTTAAATGGTATACTTGAAGAAGAGGTCTACATCGAACAACCTAAAGGATTTGTTGATCCCGACAATAAAAATATGGTATGTAGATTACATAAAGCTTTATATGGTTTGAAGCAAGCATCGAGAGCATGGTATGAAAGATTTCATACTTGTTAAATTTTGGATTTGTTAGAACAAGTGAAAACAACAATCTGTATGTGAAAGGTGATACGGATGATACTATTATCATTGCTGAAATATTTGTTGATGAGATTATTTTTGGAGGCTCAGATCTTACCTGCAAGGCATTTGCTAATGAAATGAAAAAGGAATTTGAAATTTCTATGTTCGAACAGATTAAGTTCTTTCTTGGACTACAAGTGATTCAGCAGAGTGATGGGATATTCATCACACAATCTACATACATAAAGGAAGTACTGAAGACATTTGGCATGGAAGATGCTAAACCTGTAGGAACACCAATGGCTATTGGATGCAAATTGACAAAGGAGGATGAAACTACAGAGGTAAATCAGACACTTTACCGATCCATGATTGGTAAATTAATGTACGTAGTTCACAGTAGACCAGATATAGCACATGTTGTGGGTATTGTTGCAAGATTTTCTGCTAATCCTAAAGAATCACACATGATAGCTATAAAAAGGATCTTAAGATACCTAAATAAAATAGAGAGTTATGGATTATGGTATCCTAAGGAAGGGAAGTTTGAACTGAAAGTTTACACTGATGTTGATTGGGCTGGAAATGTGGATGATAGAAAAAGCACCACCAGAGGAGCATTTTTCTTTGGTGAAAGGCTTGTAACCTGGACAAGTAAAAAGTAGGCTTGTATTTCTTAGTCTATAGTTGAAGTAGAGTATGTTGATGCTGCTACTAACTATTCAAACATTGCATATATCAAGCAAGTGTTGGAAGGGATGAATGAGGTAATCACTGACCCGGTGATTATATATTGTGACAACACTAGTGCTATTAATATTTCAAAGAATCCTGTGATGCACTCTAAGACAAAGCATATATCTATTAAGTATCATTACTTAAGAGAACAAGTGCAAGAGAAGCAAGTGAAGTTATAATTTTTCACATCTAAAAAACAACTTGCAGATATTTTTACAAAGCCTCTACCGAAGGACACATTTGAATACTTGAGGACTAGACTTGGGGTCCATCCCCTATCTATCGGTCACTAAGGTGATATGGTTGTTGCATCAACCTATTTTTATCAGAAGATCATTCATGTTGATGCAGCATAGTTCACACTTTGAATCATGTTCAAGGTTGTGATTAAGTTTGAAGAACTTGAACCGATTGGGATATCAGTATTCAGAGATATAGAGGAAGATAGAATTGTTTGTTTATTTGTTTCTTTGGCATTGCTATCAAAGGGAGAGATAAATAATATGAAAAGGAACAATCTATGAAAAGGAACAAGCATCGATGAGAACTATCAAAGGGAGAGACAATCTGAATGAGACAAAGTATTGAAGATCAATTACAGAGAACAGAAGCAGGAACAGGAGAACTGAAAAGAACACATCTACAGAATGGTAAAGTTGTATTATCTAATGTTGTTCATTAATGTAGTGATTAAACATATTAAGTCTATTTGACTTACAAAATTTTGTTCAAAAAGTTGTAGAATATATGTTTGGTATGTGTATGGTACATTTCATATTACTTGAGTTGCCATCAATGCCAAAGCGAGAGATTGTTGAACTACAACTGATTTGGAATATGATTGAAGAATCTGTGATTGCAAGATCACTGAGGAGTTGTTGATTGGATATGTAATATGATTAAATCATTATTATGTTGTCATTGATGTGAACTAGTTTGATAGCACTTATCTTGTAAGTTACTATACTGAGACATCTGAAGAAAGGTGAAAGAGATGAAGAACTGAGAAATCTACATGAGGAAAGATGTACATGACATATGAGGAGAAGGAACACATTGAGTAACTTGTTGATGAGTCTATGACTTGATGATATTGACTTTATTATGTTGCATTCATCTATGATGAAGTATAGAGCTGAAAGACATAAAGTAGTGTTGTCGGTAAATGAAGCATTTCTAGTATACACCGATGGAATGTAGTGTATACCGATCACAGTATTAACCGAGCAGTGTTCACCAACACATTTCTTTGTTAACCAAGTGGAACATAATGAACTAAATGATTAGTTTAGCCAATAAGATTGATGAGCTGGCAAGAGTATAACATCGAGATAATGGATAATGTTTGTTACATAGATCGATGGCTAACAAATTTAAAAGAAGATCTAACGGAGCAGATTGAAAAGTGTTATTGACACATCATCCGAGAAATTTTGAAGCGGCAAAATCTATGAATGTGATTAAGTGGCAAAATCTAATGGTGGAGAAGAAAATGATTTACCCATCTATATAAGAGAACAAAATTTCTTTATGAAAGGATGCCAGAAGAGGAAGAAGTTGCAGGAATATTGCGTGAACAAGGTTTTCATGCATTTTGATCATACTGGTTAGTAAGAACTGAGCTACAGAAAAATTACCGAGCTACAAAGAGCAATTACTAACAGACAATAAGTTGATATAGTATTGAATCTGAAGTGAAATATTGGTCAGAAGGATTTGTTAGGACTTAATATTGATCTATAATCTACAAATGAAGTTGTATTAAGGTGAATCATTTACTGTTACATATTCAACCATTGTATATAGTCAAAATCTCTTAACCAAGTGGACTCTGAAAGTCTTATGATGTATCATTCATAGAATGAACATTGTTATCCTATCAACCCCATAGTGAATGCTGGTTGGAGGATAACTTCTAGTCTAAAATCCTCTAACAAGGTCACACCTGACAGTGTGTTTGTAAACCTTTAATAGGGTTGGGTCTTAACTGACCTCACTTCAGAAGAGTGAACATTTTTTGGGTTGCCGGTCCCAGGTGGTTTTTCCCTTTACAGGGTTTCCACGTTAAATCTCTTGTGTTATGTGTTGATTGTGATATTTGTTTGTTATCATTCTTTATATGTTACATGTTAGATTTGATTAGTAACTATTATAGTATTTGACTGGTAATCGGTAAAAGCACAGACAGTGAAAGTATTTATTGTTTACCGAGGAGCAGAAATTAGAGAAGTTGTTTTGAATTATACATTTTGTTTTGGGACACTGGATAACTGATTCACCCCCCCTCTTAGTTATTCTAACAAATCTAACTTCCAACAATCTACCCCTTTGGCATTGATGGCAACATATGAGATAAACCATCAACACAAAGGTCCAAGGTGCATACTCTTCTTGCTTCCTATATTTTTCCTTCTTAATATGACCTTCTCAATATCCTCCTTAAAAGCTCCCAAAATTTATGTACTGTAGCTCCCCTTAGGATCAATCTTTCTCATTCATCTTGATATCAATTGTTGTCTCCTTTTTAGTTACAAGAGGGTTACTGACTCCCCCTTTTCATGTACTCCCCCTATCAAGCTAGAGGGTTGTTACATTTCTCCCCCAGACAAATTGAAGGGTTTTTTTTCTAGTATATCTCTCCCCCTTTGACATCAATGGAAAAAGGTGCCATAGTGTTTCCTCAAGGTAGTACAATAGGTGACAAACCACCTAGATCTCTTTTATATTTTCAAATATTTACTCCCCCATAGGAGTAAATCACTACATTCAGTCTTGAAAATAATGCTCTGATGATGCGGGAGCATTCTAGGGTACTCGGTGAATTTGCATGGAGGTGTATTGTTTTGGTTCTATGTTACTCAGTTGCAACTTTAACTGACGCTCTCAGTTATTGAAGGAAGCTTGGTCATTGAAGGAACTCGATGAAACCTCTTGTGCTTGGTGGAACTAGTAGTCGGTGATGCCTATGGTGCTCATTTGATGTGCTTTCTCGATGATGCATGTATTGCTCGGTGTTGCTTGGCATGGTCAATTGTTTCACTGGTACTCGATTGTTTCTCTGGTGCTCGGTAGTTTTGGTTTACCGAATAGAGTTCTTGGAGATTTGGTTGGCTGACTTGGTGCATTTATTGTTGGTAGATTTTTTTGTAGGACTATGTAGATCTAGAGGCTGACATGGAGAATTAAATGTTTGTAAAGCTATTTATGAGCCGATTGTTGTTGCATTTAATATTTTTTTGTAATAAGAGTTGACTTGGGTTAGGAGTTAATTATTTCTTCTAGCCAACTTGTGGCTGAAGATTAGTATTTAAGGAGTGCTTAGGTAGTTGTTTAGGGGTAGTGAAAGTTAGTAAGTTAGTGATTAGATCTAGATCCTGCAAGATTTTGAAGATCAGATTGTTATCTGATAGTTTGTAATAGTAGAGCTAGTGGTTTACATGCTTGGAGATAAGGAGATTTCTTGGAGGCTTGCAAGCTCAATTTTAGATCTACCTTAGGGTTTCTAGCAGTTTCTAATTTATTTCAGAGCTAGACTAGCTGAGAGATTGCATAAATACTTTTGATTATATTTGGCCCTAACCCGGAAGGCCTTACAGTCAAGTATGTTAATGAAAATTCAGTTGAAAATAGTCTTCTTGTGTTATTCTGCATTGTGGTGTTTGGCTGCTTGTTTGGATTGTCTTTAATTGGATCCTCCTTACTCGTCCTACATTAGGTGGTATCAGAGCTTGAAGATCTTGAGTGTGTAAACTGATCTCCAGTTGAGGTTGTTTGCACCAGGACCTTGTTGATGATTTATTGCTTTGGGTTTTCAAAAATCTTGAAGGATGCCTCCAGAAGATTGGACCCTAGAGAGATTGTCGATCTCTATGATGCTGTGGAATCAAAGATTATAGAGAAAGTTAAAGTTGATTTTAGGTCTAAGATGGAATTGATGAAGAATGATATGATCTCTAAGGTCATGAGAGCTATTGCTGGTATGTCAAGGAATCTTGGTACTGATGATGGTTATGAGGAAGCTGGTGAAGACTTTGAAGCTACTAGATCTAGTGGAGATGACTAGAGAGATAGATCTAGTGAAGACAAAACTGGTCGATTACATAGATCTGAAGCTCGGTTAAGTACTAATTACCGAATGGAATTTTCTACTTTCTCTAGTACTTTGAGACCCAAGGACTTGATTGATTGGATTGGTGAATTAGAAGACTTCTTTGAGCTTGAAGAAATTGAAGATCCTCTTCAAGTAAGATTGGAACAAACTAAGTTCAAAGGACATGCTGCTCTTTGGTGGAAGGAATTACAAAGAGATAGAGAAGATGAAGGTGAAATGAAGATCAATCGATCGAGGTTGATGGTGACTAAATTGAAAGCTAAGTTCATACCTATCGACTATGAGCTTGACTTGTTTAAGAAGTTGCAGAATCTGAAGCAAAAAGATTTGAATGTGGAAGACTATACCAAGGAGTTCTATAAGTTGACTATTTGGTCTAGACATAGAGAACTTGGTAAAGAAAAAGTAGCTCAGTATGTGAATGGTTTGAGATTTAATATTCAGGATGAGCTTGGTCTGTTGAAGATTGACTCCGTTGAAGATGCTTATTAGTATGCTCTGAAGGCAAGAGATAAGTTGAAAAGGAGACAACATAGTAATCTTTGAGGAAAGGAAAAGATTGATCACTCAGTGAAGGATAAACCGATTGTTGAAGATGAACCAAAACCTATGGAATTGGAAAAAAAGACAGGTAAAGTTATCTTTAAGGGTACTTGTTATAATTGTGGTGAAGAAGGACATCATTCTTTTGAGTCTACATAGAAGAAGTTTGGTGACCAAAGGACTGCTGTAGTAAATGAGAACATTTACAATGAACCTAAATCTTAGAACTTTCTGGTTTGAAGAACATTGCTCAATGCAAATGAGAAACCTTGTCAGATGACTAATTTGTTTAGAACTCGGTACAAGTCTAGAGGTAAACTTTGTGATGTAATTGTTGATAGTGGTAGTACTGATAAGCTTGTTGCTAAGGACATGGTTTAGATACTTGGTTTGAAGAGAATGAAACATCCTCATCCTTATAGGATTGGCTGGTTAAAAGATGTCCATGCTATGGAAGTGAGGGAGCAGTGCTTTGTTGATTTTCAGATTAGCCAATATAAGGATCTAGTGTTGTGTGATATTGTGGAGATGAATAGCTATCATATATTGCTTGATAGACCTTAGCAATATGATTGTAGAGCTATGTATGACTGTGTCAAGAATGTGTTTACTATTGAGAAGGATGACCAGAAGTTTTCCCTGAAGCCTTTGTTGGATACAACACTCAGTAGGAGAAACCTGAGCTTTGGTAGCCAAGATGAGTTGGGAAATTCTGAAAGGATGGATCAGTATGGAGAACAAGCATGTTTGTTATCCAAGAAAGATTTGAAAAGATAGAGGAAACTGAAGTGGAAGAGTATGCAAGGTGAAGAGTTGAAGGGCTTGTATGTGTAGAACCAGTTCAGGGTTTGTGTGATGAATCCCAGAAGATGTTCTTCCAACCTATGAGAACATCTTTTTCGACTTAGGGTGTCTTATGTAGGAGCATTCTAGGGTACTTGGTGAATCTGCATGGAGGTGTGTTGTTTTGGTTATGTGTTACTCGGTTGCAGCTTTAACCGACAGTCTCGATTATTGAAGGAAGCACAGTCACTGAAGGAACTTGATGAAAGCTCTTGTGTTCAGTGGAACTAGTACCCAACAATGCCTATGGTGCTTAGCCTATGTGCTTTTTTGGAGATTCCTATATTGCTCGGTGTTACTTGGTGTGGTCAGTTGTTTCACTGATACTCAGTTGTTTCTCTGGCACTTGGTAGTTTTGGTTTACTGACTGGAGTTCTTGGAGATTTGGTTGGCCGACTTGGTGCATTTATTGTTGGTATCTTTTTTTGTATTCTCCTATGTAGATCTAGAGGCCAACATGGAGAATTAAATGTTTGTAAGGCTCTTTATGAGCTGACTGTTGTTGTATTTAATATTTGTTTGCAATAAGAGCCGACTTGGCTTAGGAGTTAATTGTTTCTTCCAACCGACTTGTGGCTGAAGATTAGTATTTAAGGAGTGCTTAGGTATTTTTTTAGGGGTAGTGGCAGTTAGTAAGTTAGTGATTAGATCTAGATCCTACGATATCTTGAAGATCAGATTATTATTTGATAGTTTGTAATAGCAGAGCTAGTGGTTTGCATGCTTGGAGACAAGGAGATTTCTTGGAGGCTTGCGAGCTCAAGTTTAGATCTACCTTAGGGTTTCCACCAGTTTTTGATTTGTTTCAGAGATGGACTAGCTGAGAGATTGCAAAAATACTTTTGATTGTATTTGGCCCTAACCCAAAAGGCCTTACAACTAGGCATGTTAATGAAAATTTAGTTGAAAACATTATCTTGTTGTGTTATTCCACATTGTGGTGTTTGGTTTCTTGTTTGGATTTTCCTTAATTGGATCCTCCTTACCTGTCATGCATCATCTGAATACATGAGAACTGATACATCTGTGCATTTCCTTTAGTTGTCATCAGGAGGGTCTATGACCCCAAGTCTACCTCTAGGATACTCAAAATTTTATTTTTTTAGTGTCTTAGTGAAGATGTCTGCAATCTACTCCTTAGTATTCACATACTCTAACTTCACTTATTTCTCTGCTACCTTATCTCTCATGAAATGATACTTTATTACTATATGTTTTGTCTTAGAATGTATAATAGGATTATTTGACATATTTACCATACTAGTATTGTCACAATGGATAGTAACTAAATCGTCAAGACATACTCCAATGTCCTTCAATATTTTCTTCATCCATATGATCTATGTACAATTGATTATTGTTGCAACATACTCTAATTCTGTTGTAGACTAAGAAATATAGTCATGCTTCCTGCTAAGCTAGGAAATCAACCTTTTTCCAAGGAAGAATGCTCCTCTACTTGTACTCTTTCTATCATCTACATTCTCAGCCCCATCAGCATCAATGAAAGCATGAAATGTAAAGTCCTTTGATCTATCATAACATAGACCAAACTCAACTACACCCTTTAGATATCGAAATATCCTTTTCACTTCCATAAAGTGAGACTCTTTAGGATCTACTTGAAATCTTGTAACAATTCCAACTGCATTATCAATATCAAGTCTATTATGTGTTAGATACTAAAGACCTCCAATCATTGATCTATACTTTTTCTGTGATACATTCTTTGCTTCATCCTCTAAAGATAACTTAGTTCTAGTTACCATGGGAGTTCCAATAGGTTTACTGTCATCCATGCCAAACTTTTTCAATAGTTCTTTAAGATATTTGGTCTGGGATATGAATATCCCTTTCTTACTTTGATTGATCTGTAATCCAAGAAAGAATTTCATCTCCCCAATCATAGACATTTAAAATTTATTTTTCATCTCATCTGCAAACTTATCACTCATTGCATCATTTCCTCCATAGATAATATCATTAAAAAAAACTTCAACAATCAAGATACCTTCTTCATTGTTTCTTAAGTACAAATTATTGTCAGCATTACCTTTCTTGAATCCCAAATGAATTAGATACTTATCCAATCTTTCATACCAAGCTCTTGGTGCTTGTTTTAAACCATACAAATCCTTCTTCAATCTGCAAACTAGATCTTTATTTCCTGATAAAGGAAATCCATCAAGTTTCTCAATGTATACTTCCTCTTCCAAGTCTCCATTAAGAAAACCTGATTTCACATCCATCTGATATACTTTGAAATTATTATAAGAAGCATAAGCTAAGAATAACCTTACTACCTCAATCCTAGCAACCGGTCCAAAGGTTTCTTCAAAATCAATTCCTTCTTGCTGTGAATACCCTTTAGACACCAATCTGGATTTCTTTCTAACAAAAACTCCTTCATTCATCTTGTTTATGAATACCCACTTAGTACTAATCACATTTTTGTCTTTAGGCCTTAGAACCAACTCCCAAGTTTTGTTCTTCTAGATTTTCTCTAGTTCTTCCTTCATGGCTTTGATCCATGATTCATCTCTACATGCCTCATCTGTGGACTGTGGTTCTACTTGCGAGATCAAGAAAATGACATTTGCAATTTGTGACCTCTCCTCTCTATTCTGTGATCTTTCTCTAACCTAGAACCTTTCATCAACTCTCACATTATCACTTTCAATCAACTTCCTAGTTCTTAGATTGTAACATCTATAAGCTTTTCTTCTAGTAGAATAGCCCAGGAATATACCTTCATCACTTATAGCATCAAATTTTCCTATGCATTCATCTCTCTTAATGTATCATTTACTTCCAAATATTCTAAAATAACTAATAATAGGTATCTTACCATACCATATCTCAAATGGTGTCTTGCATGTACCTTCTCTGATTAGTACTCTATTCATTGTGTATACTGATGTATTGACTACTTCTCTCCAACGCATATGTGAAACTTTTCCTTCTATCAACATGGTTCTTTCCGCATCAAGAACTGTTATGTTTCTTCTTTCAGCAACTCCATTTTTCTATGGTGTCCTAGGTGCAGAAGTCTACCTCATAATAGCATGTCTCTTAATAAAGGTAATGAATTCATGTGAAGTGAACTCTCCACCTTTGTCTGATCTCAAACACTTTATCTTCAAGCCTATCTCATTCTCAAATTTTGCCTTATAAAACTTAAAAGTGTTATCTCTATTGAGCCTTCTAAGGTTGTCATTAGTACCAAAGGTGTGTAAAGATATCGATCAATTACTTACAATGAGCTAATCGGTAACATAAAGCAGAATAGACTAGTTGGTAAAGTCTATACATTGAGCAGCAAATAGTTTACCGAGTACCAGTAGACACCGACACCGACAGACAGTAAACACCGAGCATCACAGTATACACCGATCAATTTACACAGTGTTTATCGAGGATCAGAGGAAATGGCATAGTAATCAAGAATGGCACATTCTTCTATGCAAATAGTTACAATGGTTTGTAAAACATTTTACCAAGATCAAGGAACATTTAATGTAATGATATTCATTAAATATAATGTATATCTTCTGTAATAGATGATCTAGGTTATTATTGTACACCGTAGATCTTAGGGTTATGATTATAGTGTGTAACCTAATTGTGTTAAAGTGGCAAAACAAAACACTATATATTTATGTGTTCACATCATTTTGGTGTGAGCTGATATATGAATCACGGAGCACTTGAAGCATTTGCCTATCTTCAAGTCTATCAGTTAACAGAAAAGAATAGAGTATAGTAGAATTCAGTTTTAGTAGAATTAGCAGAGGCTACCAAGCAGTTCAAAGAAGATATTCATCACAAGTAAGGTGATATTTTATCAAAGCTTATAGATCTATAACAAACAATTGAGTGTCAAATAGCAGATAAATACCTATTGCTTTCTGACAATTGTAATAGATTTTTTGGATAAAATCTCTTAATAGAGTAGACTTAATAGTCTTATGTAAATCTCTTAACCGAGTGCACACTTCATTTGTGTTGCTAAAATCCTATAACTAGGTAGATCTAGCCGATCTAACATGTCACTCCTAACAGGGTGAGATCACCAAAAGTGATCAAAAACTTGTAGCCCTAAAAGGAAAACCTTTTCTATCTGTAGTAGTGAAGAATTTGTGGGTGTCATCCCCACCGTAGTTTTTACCTTCTAACAAGGGTTTCTACATTACCAAAATACTTGTGTCATGTGATTGTGTTATGGATTTCATGTTTTTTACTTACCTATGTTAAGTGGATAAATGATTCATGCAATTAGATTCAAGTTATAGTGGTCATTTATCACTATTTATAGTTTTAGATCTGAAAGTTTTTACAAGTAAAGTTTTTGAAGGCACTGATTCACCCCTCCCCTCTCAGTACCTATCTCTCCTAATTCCAACAATTGGTATTAGAGCACAGTTATCTTATTGAACGGTTTAACCACTGAAGGGTAAAGATCTAAGTCATGGAGAGATACAAGCTTGACAAGACTATTGAGAATCAAAAGATACAAATGCAAATGTTTGTGGAACAGTATAAGCAAGCCAAGGAAGGACTGAAGAAATTACTAGATGAAAGGAAGAACCTAGCTAGACTACAAAATGAGATTGGTTACCATGAAGAACCTATTGATGACATATTTGAGCATATTGGATCTAGTTTTGGAAGCATCTCCAATGGATCTAAAAGCATAATCACTGATCTATCTGAAAAGAATCAATATTTAACTGATCAAGTGAAAGCACTACAAATCATTCAAGAATCTCAGATGGTGAGAATGGTAGAAACAATGAACAAAGAAAAACAAGCCGAGCAAGAAAGAAACCTGGAAATTGATGATCGAAGATAGATGAGTGAACAACTTAAAACTAAAGAAAGTGAGATACAAAGACTCAATGACCAACATTTCCAAGTAACTAATCAAGTGATGACTGTGAATCAAGAGGTAAACTAAGTGAATGCAGAATTGTCAAGAAAACTAGAAAATGTTGCAAGACTCAGAGAAGAAAATGAGAAGCTAAGAAATGAAGTGAAAAATCACAAGCATGAAAATGAAATGAAGAAACTTGCTAAGGACAACTCCAAGAAGATTGATGACTTTTTAACTAATCAGAGAAGATTTGGAAACAAAGTCGATATAGGCTACACCGATGAAGGAGAATCATCACAACAAGATGAACAAATCAACATCGAACAAAATCAGAAACCTAAAGTGTTGGCATGTTATCATTGTGGCAAATCAGGACATAAATCTAATGTGTGCAGAAGCAAAGCACAAGGTAAACCTCCTGTCACTCCTAAGTTTAATGGATATTGTTATTACTGTGGTAAGTTTGGACATCCTACTTATGAGTGTAGAGCTAAGAAAAATGATCTTGCTAATAATACTATTATGGAGAAAATATGCTACACTTGTAACAAGCATGGACACACTGCATGAGACTACAAAGAAAAAATGAAGCAAGTCTAGACACCTAAGGAGAAACCACAACACAGACCATATCAACCAAAGAGACAAGGTAACTCTTATGTTTGGGATTATAATACATGGACTAACTATGTTGTATGTGGTAGATATGGACACATTGCAGCAAACTATTATAGAAAGACTCGGATTGGACAATCAAGAAATTGGACAAACTCTGGGATGGCTTGTCAGCACTACCATAAGGTCAGTCATTTAAGAAAGAACTGTAGAGACCGAGCACCAGATGAAAACCATATATTTGAAAGTGGATATACTATTGCTGATATCACAAAGTTAAGGAGCACTATGTGAAAGAAGGCATCTAATGAGAATGCTGAGTCAAGTAATGTTGTCAATGAAACCTCATCCACTGGATTGGGTGACATCGGTACCTCCACTTAAAGTGAAATAGGTATGTATGGGACTGATATTTCAAAAGATCACATTTTCCATACACTTCCTTATGTATAATGTTATTATATTAAATCAACATGAATAAAGATGCACTATGGTTTAGTTATCATGAGCTAACAATGTTATACAGTCGGTAAAAGAGAGACCCAGAGTTGGTTACCCGTCGGTAATCACTATCTAAGGTTAACCGAGCATATGTATCAACTGATGAAGAAAGCCTATGTTAACCAAGTGCATGAAAGTTTTAGTAGTCACCGAGCTAACAGTTATTTCATACAAAAAGTTAGATGGAGCATTTATTACATAAAAGTTTGAGCGACAACATTGAAAGTCTATAAATACATGGGAATAGAGTTCATTTCTACAATGCGATTTCGAAGAGCGAAGAATTCAAAGAGCAGAGTTCAAGCTAAAAGATTTTCTGAAGGATTCAAGACTACGCTAGATCGAACTGACATCACTCTTCACGATACCAAGTAAGTTCATTTGTGATCAAACACTTCCTATCTTGTTGCTTGCTGAAACCCTAGAATTAATTTATGGCATCGACATCATCTACAAGCAAAACTCAAAGTGTTGAAGAGGAAGTTAATCTAATCTTTAGGGAAAATTTCATCAAACCAAAGTTTAAGCCATGTCCTAAGGTCGCATCACAGATAGATACAATGGGTGCATTTTCGAGCATACCAGAAAGGGTTTTACTGATAGAAGATGTAAGGTCTTATATTCACTACAAAATTGGAGAAGTTGGAGACTTTGAAACTATTGCAGCATATCAACCACTCTGTGGCCCCGATGGAAAAATGAAATCAAACTACAAGAAGATTGAGGAATTAGGTTTATCATACTTTACACACTTACCACAATCATTCAAATCAGATTGGATTAGAATCATTTTGAGCAGATATCACGATGACAAGTTCTAGCTTGCTAAACCGATTGAGGTCAACAAGAAAATAATCAGTAGGGTTACTAGGCTCCCTACAACTGACGAAGCTAAGGCTTTCCGAAGTTCTTCATGACCGGATGTTGAGAAATATACTGGAGCACAATGGGATGGTCAGGCATTGAAGATTTCAATAATCAAGGACCCAACAGTAAAATTTGAAGCACATGTGATCGGGTACAAGCTATTTCAATCGAGTAGACTCAACAACGTACCTATAGCACAGTAGACATGGCGCACAAAATTGTAGTGAAAGGTCACCAAGTTTATCTTGCTAAGGTACTATTTCATCAACTTCAAGAGAATATGAAGACCATAAGGAAAAAAAAATCTAACACATGTAAGTATGGATCTCTACTTGCATGCATATTCCTCTATTTACAAAAGAATGTGCTTGGCACCAGTAAAGTAAATTGGATACCAGATGTATCGATAACAAAATAGATTGGTGAAATGATGAACAAGTTAGGAGATAAGTTGAATGTAGATTTTAATGCATACTTCACTTAATTTCAATCTAAAATGCATAAGAGAAGCAAAATTCCAAGGGAATTAGTTCAAAAATTTGAAGATGACATATGTTTTGTGGTCAACACCGATTATACCTTGATAAAAGTAGTTGACCCTAGGATAAAATGGTTGGCATCAATGGGATATGAAATAAACCATGATTTCACACTAAAATCTATTAATGCACTGCTTGCAGTACTGAAGGATCCCATAGCCACTAGGTTCGGAGTATATGAAGAAGCCAAATCTAGAATATCTACAAATATTGAGATTGGTAAAATAACTAGAAAGGTAAAGAAGATGAAGAAAGATCTCACTGCTAAATATGGAGATAATTCTGAAACATCTGAAGGGATACTAGTTGAACAGGCAACTGAAGGTCAGCTATAGTTAGCCGACAAACCATATGATAGTGAGGAGACTGAGTCTGATAGAGAAGTAGATCCTACACAAGTTCCTCCACCTAAAATTCCTACAAAGAAGAAGTCACCTATACATGAAGGTATGAAGACACGTTCATCAACTGCAGCACCACCTACTGAGAAGGAAGTAGTAAAAGTAACAAAAAGAAGAGCAACTACACTGACAAAGAAATACATTAAGAGAAAGAACAAGGTTGTAGCTGAGGCACCAAAGAAAAGGAGGAAATACATAAGAAACAAGGAAGATCTAGAGGATACAGAGATAGAGGATGATGTAAATCAATTCAAAGTGGTTAATAACAAGGCCAAAACAATAGATGAAGTCATTGAGGACATAATTGAACATGGAGACCTCACTGATCCCTTGCTAGATAGATTTGACAAAATGTCAAAAGAAGATCAAACTAAAATTGAAGAAGCTGTCATCCAAATGATGATAAAATTCAAGAAAGTTCCAATGGAGTTTGCCTGTGCATTATCGAAGAAATTGGATGATATAATTACTGAGAAATGGGTTGTTGCATTAGACACCGAGAAGAGAAAGAGAGAATGCTCTCTAGTTTGGGTAGCCGCACACTTAAGCTTTGGACAAGTTAGTGAATACTTGATCAAATACCAAGAAAACTTTATGATCAAGAATAGGGCCTTAATGATCATGGATGACAATGTAGCTGATATGGATATCACTACTGATTCTATATGGACATCAATTCTGAAAGCTAAAGAAAAAGTTGATCAACAAGCATTTTTGAACCTGTCTAAGAAGAGACAAAATTCTAAAGGTAAAGTTATTTACATTGATGAAGGACCAGCAAAGAAATCAAAGAGTACCAGTATATCAGTTACCAAGGCAATTGATATAACTGAGGACAAGGAAGAAATTAAAGTTTCACAGGATGCACCGGATAAAGTTGAAATCCAACTGGAGAAGAAAACCGATGATGATGTACTCATTGTAGACATCACACATGGTGATCTTGATGACCAAGATGATGAAGATGTAAATATTGCACCAAACAAAGATGAAGCACTAGACACTGAAAGTCTATTTACATCACTACCGGGTGAACTTCCTGCACTTGCTGAAGCAGCTAAAATTCTTTCCCAAGTACAACCTGATGGTTCAGATCCTGAGCAAAACAAAGATACCATAGGAGATCAAAACATAGAGAAACCTACAGAGATAGATGAGCCTACACATATAGAGGCACCTTCCACTGAACCAAAGGAAAAAGATGGAGCAAAGGACACACAAGAACCAAAGGCAACAGAGGTGATCCCACTGAACACCACAATTGAGACTCCTACTACAACATCTAAGACCACCACTATCAAGGAGCAGAAGAAGGAAGAACAAGTGCTAACAAAGAAGGACACTCCGAAGACTGGAGATAGATCTATTGCTATCATTGAGAAGAAATCACCCCTAGCACAGAAGAAGAAGAAGAAAGGAAAAGGGCCAGTCACCCTAGATGAAGTGATTATTATACCTGAGTGTGACCTGAGGGCCCTAAGCCTTGAGGAATTCAGTAAATATGGGGAGTTATGTTCAAGGAAGGTAGCGCAAGAGAAGCTAAAGCAAGAGTACAAATGAAAAGAAGTATTAAATGATGTGTGGGATATCCTCCAACAGGTAGTACCTGAGATACATATTGATGAGCATACACCTATTATAGATCAACTTGCTACACTTGCTAAGAAGATCAACGCCCCGGACACCGATGCAGATAAATGAATTGAAGAAAGGGCAGAATCCAAAATACAGCACAAATTAGCAGAGAAAATCAGCCAAGAAGTGTCATTACTTAAGGTCAAATTATCTGAGGTAATTACTGAAACAAAATCCATCACCCAGACAATTTGTCAATATTTATTGAAGCTTTATACTATAGACACCTTCACTGTTGAAGTCAGTAAAAAGATCAAAGGTTTGGAAGCAGAAATATAGTTGAGTACCAATGCAGCTATCACCAAGCCACATGCTTTCCTAAAGCATATTCACTGAGTTCAGGAACTCTGACGGTTGATAACAGATTTGAACAACCAAGAAGCACACCTCACAGATTAGGTTACTGAGTTGCAAACCGAACTCATTCCATACCTAAAAATTTTTGAAGCACATATTGTCAAAGTTGAGCTATTAGTTGCAACACCAAAAATTTTGGTGTTAGAAAACATCTTTGACATGCATGCACAAGTCGGTCTTGAGCACATTGCTCTCACCAACTTGAAAAAGGAATGGGAAAACCTCTTGAAGTCACTAAAAAAAACCCATCAATCAATCTTTGACAAGCTGTGAGTATACTACCTCAATTTTGTACTTGGCATTACTATCAAAAAGGGGGAAAACAATGTATTAGATGCTATTATGCCAAATATTATGTACATGGATGCTATGTATACTATATTACCGGGAGTATGCACCGAGGGGGAGTACTTAGTACTTAGAAAAAATTTGATGTGTATATGTATATGGCAGATATATAAGGAGATATAAGTCATAGAAATTTTTGTGTCTTTATACATCCAAAGTTTTGATACTAATGCCAAAGGGGGAGATTGTTATCTCTATTGAGCCTTCTAAGGTTGTCATTAGTACCAAAGGTGTGTAAAGATATCGTTCAATTACTTACAATGAGCTAATCAGTAACATAAAGCAGAACAGACTAGTCGGTAAAGTCTATACACCGAGCAGTAGACAGTTTACCAAGTACCAGCAAACACCGACACCAACAGACAGTAAACACCGAGCATCGTAGTATACACCGATCAATTTACACAGTGTTTACCGAGGATCACAGGAAATGACATAGTAATCAGGAATGGCACATTCTTCTATGCAAATGGTTACAACTATTTGTAAAACATTTTACCAAGATCGAGGAACATTTAATGTAATGATATTCATTAAATACAATGTATATATTTTGTAATAGATGATCTAGGTTATTATTGTACACTGTAGATCTTAGGGTTATGATTATAGTGTGTAACCTAATTATGTTAAAGCGAAAAAATAGAACACTATATATTTATGTGTTAGCATCATTTTTGGGTGTGAGCTGATATATGAATCATGGAGCACTTGAATCATTTGCCTATATTCAAGCCTATTAGTTAACAAAAAAAAATAGAGTACAGTGGAATTCAGTTTGAGTAGAATTAGCAGAGGCTACCGAGTAGTTCAAAGCAAATATTCATCACAAGTAAGGTGATATTTTATCAGAGCTTATAGATCTGTAACAAACAATTGAGTATCAAATAGCAGATAAATACCTATTGCTTTTTGACAATTGTAATAGAGTTTTTGGATAAAATCTCTTAACAGAGTAGGCTTAACAGTCTTATGTAAATCTCTTAACTGAGTGCACACTTCATTTGTGTTGCTAAAATCCTATAACTAGGTAGATCTAGCCAATCTAACATGTCACTTCTAATAGGGTGAGATCACCAGAAGTGATCAAAAACTTGTAGCCCTAACAGGCAAACATTTTCTATTTGTAGTAGTGAAGAATTTGTGGGTGTCATCCCCACCGTAGTTTTTACCTTCTAACAAGGGTATCTGCATTACCAAAATACTTGTGTCATGTGATTGTGTTATGGATTTCATGTTGTTTACTTACCTATGTTAAGTGGATAAATGATTCATGCAATTAGATTCAAGTTATATTGGTTGGTTATCACTGTTTATAGTTTTAGATCTAAAAGGTTTTACAAGTAAAGTTTTTGAAGGCACTGATTCACCCCTCCCCTCTCAGTACCTATCTCTCCTAATTCCAACAAAAAGTCTCAAATGCTTCTAATTTTTCTCTAAGAAATCAAACCCACATCATTCTAGAGTAATCATTAGTGAATATGATAAAGTACATGTCTCCAAAGTATGATCTAGTCTGAGTAGATCCACAAAGATCTGTAAGAATCAGCTACAACTTTTTTCTTGTTGAATATCCTTTTCTTGCAAAACTGCTTCTTGTCTGCTTTCCCAAAACATAGTCTCTACATGTAGTGTTAGCAGGTTTCACAATCTTAGGTAGATCTCTGATATACTTATTGTTAGATGCCTTTACCATTTTATCAAAGTTAATATGACAAAACCTTCTATGCCATAACCAACAGTCATCAATCTTTGCAACAAAAAACCTGACCTCAGTAGTGTTCAACTGAAATATATTACTCCTTGTCTTAGTACCAGATGTGATCAACTCTCCATTAGCTCCTTTATAAGAGAAATGACCATCCTTGAATTCTAAATGATAACCCTTATCCACAAGTTTTCCAACACTCAATAAGTTATGCTTTAAACCATCCAAAAATAGTACATCATCAGTGTTAGTCTTTCCATCCAAAGTAATTGATCCTTTACCAATAATCATCCTAGGAGTATTATCACCAAACCTTATAGCTCTACCATCAAACTTCTTCAATTGAATAAATGTATCCTTATCACTAGTCATATGGTGTGAACATCCATTGTCAATTATCTAATCAGTTTTCCTATCAACATGAGAAACTAAATCTTTTTCTTCATGGATAAGATCATCTTCTTTGATAGCAACAACTCCCAAAATATCATTGACTTCATCATCTAAATATTCAGATCCATCACTAGCATATTAGCATTCCTTATCA
>BSBK01005430.1:1022500-1102500 GCA_027943335.1 Chamaecyparis obtusa | reverse complement strand
ATTGATTGGGATAGGTTTCAACTTCCTAGGAGTTAAGTTGTAACTTTTAATTTTTAGATTTTTAATAAAATCAGACTTAGTCAAATTTCAGGCTTAGTCAAATATCAGGCTTAGAATGAAGTTCATGGAACATTATCTTTTGGTATATGGAACTTTGAGTAAATCGTAAATGTGTTCATTCCTTGTTTGGTAGAGGTTATGTTCAGTGCATTTGGATGCCTTAATAGGGTTAGGATGTGTGTAGGAAGTAGTTTAGGGTTTAGGGTTGTCTAAGAAGATCAAGACCATTCTAAACATCCTTAAACGTTCCTAATTTCCCCTAAAACATCCATAAACTATCTTATTATTTTCTACTCTTTGATGCAGTCTTACAAATGTGTTTATGATATGTTTTTACTATGTGTATGTTGTGGTTGTGATATGTGGGTTAAGGGTAGAAAACCTAATGACACCTAGTGAGTGGCTCTCAGTGCAGGGCTGGGGCCCTAAGTGGCTAGTACCAAGATAACCGACTGAAGAGTTATTTTAACAAGTGATAATTTAATTAAACTTATGGGAATGGGTTCAAAAATGTAAAAAGATTAAATGTGCCTCACCCATGCCATTAGTGCTAGTAAAGGCTATGGATGGGAGTGGGAGAAGGTGCCTATGTGTAGGTACGATCGAATGGTGCTTGTCTGTATGAAAGGCATTCGGTTCCGCATGTGCCTACTTGGGGGCTAGGGCCCAGAGTGGCTAGTACTAGGACAACCCAAAGGGTGAGGGCTATGCGATGACACTCACTTAGGTTGTTGCTTAGAGTTTCTACCAAGCCTTGGAACCTATTGGGAAAAGATTCATACTTTGACTTTCTTTCCATTTTGCTATTTGGGAAAGGTAACCCGACCCTAGGTATGGCCTAGCTATTCCTTCTTTGTGGACCCTGGTATTTATCTCCTAGCATGGGGGAGTGGGCCTTTGGGTATCCACATGGTTGGGTGGTAAATATTTTTATCGAGGTATCCTTTGTAGATGCAGTGTTTGAAGATTCATGCTTGCTTATGTACCAATTTTTGAAGAATGAAGGCTTTGTAATTATCTATCATGATGTAAAGTTATTGTTACCTCCCAAGTGGAGATGAATGTAATGAAATCAATTATGTAATTCAAAATGAAGTATTTGGTATGGGTAGACTTAGGAAAAGGGAAAGGGTGAACTTCATGTATAAGATGTATTTTGGGAAAGAAAAGGATTTGGTAACATTTCAAGTATGTTAGTATGTTTATTAGTATTGATTAAGCAAAAAGGCTAGTGAAGAACAAATGTATTATTTGCAATGTATCAAGTGATTTAAATGATTCTATTTGATTTAAAGGTTATATTGTGCATAAAGAATACTTAGGAATATAGATGGTTTTAAATGGAAAGTTGAAATGAAAATACTTTGTATTTCTTAAAGATATGATGGAGTTTTCTTTGTGAAGTAAATCTTGTTGTTAACTTACTTAATGGACTTAAATGAATCAAACATTTAAATAGAAGGGAACCTTGGGAGCGAACTAGGTTTAAGTTTTGTTCATGAAATTATTTTAAAAGTTCAAAATTTTTCATAAATCTCTACTTAGATTTTTCTTTTGCAAAGAGAATCTTTGTTCTCTTCCTAGGTTCCCTTGTGGAGCATGACAAATTACATCAATTAATCATCCAAATCCGTAAATCAAGCTCACTCATCAAATTACTTGAAACATGTTCCAAGTTGTCCTCCAAATAGGTCTTTGCCAATAAACATTTCATAGTTGACATCACTTGTACGATCATAACTTCATATGATCATAATAAGCTCTCCATCCAGTGTCCAAAACAAACCTATGTTCTCTCATCATAATTTAAACAACCATGAATGCTATCCACAAAGTTCTGCAATCAAATCTATGAAAATCATAGTTTCTATCGCCTAAAAAATAATCATCAATAAATCAACCATAAATCTGTTAGATCAATTCATGAGCATGTGCGATCATAGCTAGTGACTCAAGACATCATGTAGATTCTCCAACTAAGTTTGTACGTGCTAATTCGCTATAGTGTGTTTGTATAATTCTGTGCAACTTATCTGCAAGCTTCTCTAAATAACCAGTCAGTAACATATGTTGTCATCAATGACAAATATTGAGTGCCAGCATCCAGACATTCTTCCAACAATCTCCTAAATATATTGGAATGCAACAATTCCAATCTAACTTCCAACAATAATATAGTGGTCATAGCTTTTTGGTATGTTGCTCTTACATTTTTAAGACCGATGGGCATAACATTCCAACAAAATATTCCCCAAGAACATGTAAAAGCCAACTTATCATGATCTTCAGGTGAAATTTTTATTTTATTGTACCCACTAAATCCATCTATAAGAGAGAACATAGAGTGGCCCATTATGAAATATACTATTGCTAATAACCTACAACTGATTTAATATCTTGAAGGAAAGAATGAATAATTGAAAGATGGTGATTGATGATCACTGAGCTACTAAAGTAATATGTAAGACAATTAAATCATTCAATGTATTGTCATTGATGTCAACTAGCTTTGCCTATACTTATCATGATGGTTACAAACATATGAAGAAGGAAATGGTAAAGGAATGAGATACCTACATGAGGATGAGATGGATATGAAAGATATGGCTATGGTATACATTGGGTAACTTATTGATGAGTATATGACATCATGTTGATGACTTGATTATATTACGTGATTTTTTTATGTATTGAAGACCAGGACTGAAAAATTTTGTGTGGTTGGTAAATGAAGATTTATGTATACACCGAGAAAATGTAGTGTATACCGAGTATAGTATTAACTGAGAAAGTAATCACTGATGCATTCTGATATTGACCGAGTGAAAGAAAAAATTAAATTTTATAACAACCAACTAAAAATGATGAGCTGGACAATTGTTTATGATTCTGAGGTAGAAGATAATGTTTGTTATGATGATCTAACGGTTGACAAAATTCAAGATTGATCAAATGAAGGAGAATGAAACATGTTAATGACACAACTATTGAGGAAGGTTAAAGTAGAAAAATGAACAGTGAAGATTAAGAGGAAAAAACCATGGATGAAAAGAAAATGATTTATGATGTCTATATAAGGAGACATGGGATTCATTATTGAGTCTAGGATTCTGATGTTGTGGGAGATTTCGCGTGAAAAGGATTATTTTCATGTACCACTGATCAAACTGGTTGAAGATAGAATCAAGCAAAACTACAGACAACACCGAGCATTAGAGCAGCATATACCGAGTGGAACAAAGTTGGAGGATATGAAGGATTGAATTGGTTATTGATTAGAGGAGGTATTTTGAGCTTAGCATAGATATGAAAATCTACAAATCAAAGTTGTATTTGAATCAGATCATTACTATATCAGTTTAACCATTGTTACAGATAAAATCTCTTAACTGAGTGAGACTTAACAGTCTTTTGTATTTCAATATGACATACAATGAAAGTTATTTGTTTTCTTGTTGACCCCATGGTGAACGCATGGTCAAAGGAGAACTGTTAGTGATAAATCCTCTAACCAGGTCACACCTCACAGTGTGTTTTGTAACCTTTAATAGGGTTGGATCCTAACCGAACTCACTTCAAAAAAGTGAATTATTTTGGGTTATCAGTCCTAGGTGGTTTTTCCCCTAACAAGATTTCCACATTAAAAATCTATGTGTTATATGTGTATGATGTGTTGAATTGTTATTTTTATTTACACATTTCATAACTGGATAGATCGGTGAACACAATATTTAATTTACTAGTAATCGATAGATGAAGAGAAAATCACAGTCGATATCTTATCGAGTTTATTATTTGAGAGAAAAAATTTAATATATACATCTGGGAGATTTGGGACTGTAGGATAACTGGACTTAATTGATTCACCCCCCCTTAGTTATCTAACAATTGGTATTAGAGTGTAGAGTGCTTGGAAAGAAAAGTTTGAAGGACTTAAGATAAATATCAAAAGATGTATAAGAGAGAGGTGCCAAAGTTGAACAAAGATAACTTCTTGACATGGAAAATCAGAATGAGATTGCATCTATCTAGAATTGGAGAATCTTCTATATACTAATTAGATAATGAATTCATCTAGCCAACTAGACCTTTGAGTATTGATCACATGAGAGATAGACATGAACATAATGTCTCAATGATAGAGATTGTTACTACCTTATCAGATGTTGAATTTGAAGATGTCAAGACATGCACTTTTGCTAAAAAAATGTGGGAAAACCTTGCACTAATTCATAGAGGAGATGTAAATGTGCTAAGGGAAAAATTTGAGAGTCTTAGAGGAAAGTTTGATGAGATGAAAGTGAAAGAAGGAGAAAACATTTCATAATACATCAACCGAATTAAGGAGATTGTCAATGCTATCAGAGGAGCAGGAGCTATTATTGAAGAAGACGTTGTAAATAAAATTCTTAGAACCTTATTGCCTACTTATGCTATTAGATTCTCTGCAATCCATGAAATGAGATCAGCTCTAGGTAATCATCTTACACTTGATAGTCTAATTGGTAAACTAACTTCTTTTGAGTTCAGTAACTTTGATAATAGTATTATTCCTAACATTGAGTCTACATTTATGTCATCCTTGAAAATTGGTAAATCAAGCAGTAAACACATGATAAGAAATGAGAGTGATAGTCACAGTGATGAGGATGAACTTGATGAACTTGAAACATTAATGGCTAGAAGACTGTAGAAAGGTAAAGGAATATATAAAGGGAAATTAACTTTGGTATGTTTTAACTGTAAAGAAATTGGCCACATTGCAGCTAGATTTCCTAACCAGAAAGAAGATGACAAAGAAAATGAATGATTCGATGAAAAAAAATTTGATAGGAGAGATAAATGATAACATGGACACAATCAATAGTATGACAGAAGAAGAAATTGAGACTACAAAGAGAAAGGCAAGAAGGCATGTTACCTTGTTGAAGATGATGATGACATCGACACCGACACCGACACTAATGAAGACATTGAGGTGGTATTCATAGCCTTGAAAGAAGATTCAAATAAAGAAGAAAGGTATGTTGAAACAACACTCATTTCTAAAGTTAGCAAGAATGATACTTTGATTATTGATAGTGGTTGTACAGATCATATGACTGGTGATGAAGACAAATTTGAATACCTTGAACATTATAATGGTGGATCTATTAAAATGGGAAATGATACACCTTGTCTAGTAAAAGGAAAAGGATCTATCTTGTTGAACAATAAGATCAAATGTGAGAATGCATATTGGGTGAAGAGACTTAACTATAATCTATTGAGTGTAGCACATCTAAATAACACAGGTCACCGAGTTGCATTTGAAAATAGAAAGGTGAAAATATATGATGAGACTGGAAAGTTGGTCGGTATTGGTGAATAATCTAAAGGTAATCTATTTTATCTTGACAATGTTATAACTTCTTGTTTATTGGATAGAAATGAAGATGTGTGGTTATGGAACAAAAGGCTATGTCATGTGAATTTTGACAACATGGTTAAAATTAGTAAGAAAATGAGAGTTAGAGGCTTACCGAGCTTACCTAAACCTAACCATGTCATGTGTAAACAATGTCAAATGGGAAAAATATCAAAATCTAGTTTTAAGAGAAAATCTATTCATCTAGTGCTATTTTGGAGTTGGTTCATACTGACTTGTGTGGTCTTATGAGAACTCATAGTTATTATGGAAATAGATATTGTTGGAGATTTGCCAACAGGCCAGTAATGACTATATGTTTGTCATTGATGACAACATATGGAAAGTAGCATGTGTGGAAGTCTTATGTAGTAAGCTTTCAGTATATGAAGCATGGACATGATATCATGGGCACAGAGGTTAACTATTAGTTCAGACAGTTATATAGTAGCTTGTGTCAGCAGTGTTCCTGACAGAGTAAGGCAATGTTCTGTGTATGGTTGTAAGTACAGTTGTCATGGAGCCTTGCGTGCTTGGATATATGTTGTAAACATGTTATTGATGTTTTAGTCATGGACGCATAGTATGTTAATGAGTAGAAGTGAAGTTATGTAGTCACTATTAGCCAGCATCAGTTTCTTGTGTTTGTTCAGAAGAGCCGATAGAGATTTTATTGGTTATGTAGTTGCGCCTATCTTGTGGGTATGCACCCTTGGATTTAAGCTTAGAGGAGAGTTATTGTTGTTTAGTTAAGAGCACATGAATTAATTCAGCTTGAGGAGAAAGATCCAGTTGTTTTGGTAGAGTCGATAGTGTGTAGCGTGCATCTATAATTATCTTATTGGACAGGTCCTAGATTATGTTGCTTGCATAGTAGAGCCGATAGAATGTTTATTGGAGCTTTTTGTGGTTTCTCTAATATGATTTCAAGGTGGTTCTAACAGGCTGACTTGATTATATCATTTGGAGGAAAGATATTTATAGGCAGTCATTTGTGATTGCTGGAGTGCAGTTCATAGTTGTTGAAGCAGAGAAGAGAAGAGTGTATGAAGTGTTGAGCCATCAGAAGAAGGTCTATGTGACCAAGTAAAGTACTTGTGCTATTAATTGGAACTAATCTAGATAGCTGGTCAAAGCACAGTTCACCGAGATCTAGATATAGTGTGTATCTATTATTCAGAAGGTTGTAGCCTTCGCCCCTTTGAGCAGTGAGCTCTCAGACAGTGCGTCCTCTCCCCTAACAGGGACAATTGTAAAAGAATCCTAGTAGGGTCTAACCCTTGACTAGGTCTACTGTACTAAATATATTGTAAAGAAACTCCTAACATGATTAAGGATCTTCTAACAAGGATCATAATACTCTAGTGCAGGATATTAGTGGGTGTCAATTCCCATTGGGGTTTTTACCTACTTGGGTTTCCCTGTAACCAAAATATTGGGTTTATGCCTAATGTTTAAGTATACTTAATTGGTTAAAGAATTGAATCTTGTAGATAACTGATTCACCCCCCCCCCCCCTTCTCAGTTATCTCTTGGGACTATTCCTAACAATTGGTATCAAAGCCAAGTGCCTTAATAGAAATTTTAATAGCTTGAGGTTGATCATATGGCATACTTCAAGAAATAAAGTCCTAAGTTCGATGGATAGAATTATCTTGATTGGAAGAACAAGATGGTGACCCATTTGCAGTGCATTGGTTTTGAAGTTTTTGATGTAACTATCAAAGCAGCCAAGATACCTACCCTTGAAGACCTTGCACAGGAGGATGTGACTGACAGGCAAAAGGCATTGTTTCATCAGAATGCTATTGCTAAAGAAGCCCTTATCAGTGCCCTATCTAATGGTGAATTTTTAGAAATAAAAAAGGTAGATACAACCCACAAAATATGGAAGCACCTAGAAGACATATTTGAAGGAGACAAACAAGCAAAGGATGTGCGCTGAAAGACATGGAAGAAAAGATACAATGCATTAGAGATGTTTCCTAAAGAAAACATCAGAGCTTACAATCAAAGGATAAATGAAGCAGTTGCTGGAATCAGAAACAATGGTGGAGAGATTTTAGAGGAGAACATTATGGACAAGTTAATGACTACTCTCACTCCTGAATATGAAAGCAAGATCAACATCCTTGATGAGACCATGAAGCTTACATCTAATTTCAAGAGAGAGACTTTGATCAACAAAATCTCAGCTTTTGAGATTTCAAGATTGAAAACAGAACCAAAGAGTGAAACAATCTTCAAAGCAACAATTCATGGTAAGAAATCTACAAACACTTCTAGTAATTTTGATGATGATGATGAACAGAAAACACTAGATGATTTCATTGCTATGATTTCCAAAAGATAAAAGAAAGGAAAAGGAAAATATGAAGGTTAATTACCATTTAAGTGCTTTTCATGTAATAAGATCGGTCACTTTGCATCTAAGTGTCCTACTAGAGCTAGAAAGTTCAAAAAGGATTACAAGCCTAAATATTCTAAGGAATGCTACTATGTTGTAGATGGAGTCTTAGATGAGGAATCTGGTGAAGAAGAAATTGGATTCATTGCTATTATAGACAAAATGAATAATAAGACAAGTCATAAAGATGATAAAAAAGAATAAGAGCTAGCATTAATATCACAAGTTGACATAAGGACAGACTGGATCATAGACAGTGGTTGTTCACATCACATGATAGGTGATAAAGGCAGGTTTATTCATTTGGACAAATACAATGGTGGTATGGTCAGATTTGGAGATGATGCTCCTAAACCAATAGTTGGTAGAGGAGCCATCACCTTGGATGGAAAGAATAGTACTGATTATGTTCTTCATGTTGATGGTTTGAAACATAACCTTCTCAATGTTGGACAGTTACTTGGAAAAGGCTATCAGCTAGAGTTCAAAGATGACAAATGCATCATTAACAACAAAGATGGTGTTATGATTGCATCAGGATCAAAGACAAGAGGTAATGTTTTTCAACTCAATTCCGAAGCAAGTTGTTTTGTTGCTAAAGTTGATGACAGTTGGTTGTGGCATAAAAGACTATGTCATATCAATTTTGATAACAGAGTTAAGATAAGCAATGTAAAGGCAGTAAGAGATCTATCTAGCATAGAAAAGCCAGTTGATACTATATGTAGGGAATGTGTGATGGGAAAGCATGTGATAAATTCATTCAGGAGCAAGCAAAATTCAGAAGAGAACAAGTTGGATCTGATTCATATAGACCTATGTGGTCCAACTCAACCAAGATCATACTATGGTGAAAGGTATTTCATTTTGTTTGTTGATGATTATACTAGAATGATGTGGTTTGCATTCTTGAAAGAAAATTCAGAAGCATTTGAGAAATTCAAAATATTCAAAGCTAAGGTTGAGAATGAATCTGGACTAAAGATAAAATGTTTGAGATTGGATAGAGGAGGAGAATTCACCTCTGACAAATTCTATGAGTACTGCGAAGAACATGGCATAAAGAGATAGTTAAGTGCACCTAGAACCCCTTAGTAGAATGGAATTGTAGAGAGAAGGAATAGGATCATCCTTGATACAGTGCGCACCATCATGATAGAAGGAAAAGTTGCACACACCTATTGGAGAGATGCGGTCAATACAACAATCTATACCATCAATAGAACTCAATTGAGGCCAAGCGCTGACAAAAAACCATATGATCTATGGTTTGGTAATGTTCCCATAGTAAAATACTTTAGAATCTTTGGAAGCAAATGCTACATCAAGAGGGATGAAGCAGTAGGCAAGTTTGAAGCAAGAAGTGATGAAGGTAATTTTTGTTGGTTACTCTACTAAAAGTAAAGCTTATAGATGTTTCAATTTAAGATTGAAAAAGATCATATAAATTGCTCATGTTAAGATTGATAAAAATTTTATGGTTCAAGAAAGATATCATGATTACTCACCCATGATTGAAGAAGAACCCAGACCCTCCACTAGTGAGATAGTTATTGAAGTAATGTTTGATAGTATTGATGTGTTATTCAATGACCCTGAGACAAGTGAAGAAGAAACTCCTAAGGCTGATAAGTTAGCATAACCTAAAGTTCCAAAGTTTACATCTAGAAATCATTCCAAGATAGACATCATTGGAGATCATAGCGGCAAAGTCTTAACTAGGTCTCAAGCAAAGAGCTCAGTTAGCAGTGAAGCAGTATGTTTACTATCTCAGATTGAACCCTTAAGTGTTGAAGATGCATGTAATGATTCAGATTGGCATGATGCTATGAAAGAAGAACTTGATCAGATTGTTAAGAATGACACTTGGGAACTGGTCCCAAGACCTAGTGATAAGAATGTGATTGGAACAAAGTGGATATTCAGAAACAAGATGAATGAAGATGGTATAGTAGTAAGAAACAAAGCAAGGTTAGTATGTAAGGGATATGCACAAAGAGAAGGCATTGATTATTCAGACACATTTGCACCTGTGAGTAGATTAGAAGCTATTAAGTTGTTTCTAGCTTATGCTACAGTCAAAAAATTCAAAGTTTATCAGATGGATGGCAAGTCAACATTCCTAAATGGAGATTTAAAAAAAGTACACATTGAGCAGCCGGAAGGATTTACCTTATCAGATAGACCTGATATGGTATGCAGATTGAAGAAGGCCCTCTATGGACTTAAGCAAGCCCCTAGAGCATGGTATGAGAGACTAGATGAATATGTAACAAAGATTGGATTCAAGAAAGGAGTAGCTTATAATCTATTCATTAGAGAGACATCTGAAGGTCTACTACTTGTAGCTATATTTGTTGATGACATTATCTTTGGAGGGAATGACAAACTAAGTGCAGAATTTTCCAATGAAATGAAAAATGAGTTTGAGATGAGTATGATTGGTCCTATCAAATACTTTTTGGGACTAAATGTGCAGCAGATCGAAAAATGAATTTTTATTAATCAGTCAAAATATGTGAAAGAGATATTAAAAAATTCAAGATGGATGATTGCAAGCTAGTAGGAACCCCTATGATCACTAGATGCAAGCTTACAAAAGAAGATGACTCACCAGTAGTAGATATAACATTGTACAAGTCTATGGTTGGTAAACTCATATATCTTACTCAAACTAGACTTGATATTTCCAATGCAGTTGGCATAGTTGGAAGATTTGAAGCAGAACCTAAACAAAGTCACCTCATGGCAGTAAAGAGAATATTCAGATACTTGCAAGGAACTATAGATTATTGTCTATGGTATCCTAATTCAGAAAATGTTGAGCTTCATGTGTACACTGATGTAGATTGGGCAGGATGTGTTGAAGATAGAAAGAGTACTTCAGGTGGAGCAGTGTTTCTTGGTGATAGACTTGTCACTTGGACAAGAAAGAAACAAAATTGTATTTCTTAGTCAACAGCAGAAGCAGAATATGTTGTAGCAGCCTTGAATTATTCTACAATTATTTGGATCAAGCAGATGATAAAGGATTTTGGAATTCAGATTGATTATCCTACTATTATTCACTGTGATAACACTAGCACTATCAATATGTCAAAGAACCCTATGATGCATGCAAAGACAAAGCACATTGAGATCAAGTATCACTTCCTAAGAGAGAAAGTGGCAGAGAAAGAAGTCAAGTTGGACTATGTGAGTACTAAAGATCAGTTGGCAGATATATTCACAAAGCCCTTGCCTAAGGATGCTTTTGAGTATCTCAGGGAGAAGTTGGGAGTAATTCCCTTCCCTGATTCTACTTAGAAGAAAGAAGGAAAGGCATTAGTCCTCAGGGACTGATGGGAGGTTGACTACTCTACCTCAGGAGTAGTACTAGTGCTTAAAATGAATGGGCCCTTTGCCATTGATGTCAAAGGGGGAGTAATATACAGAGTCATGAACAAAAAAAGTAAAAAGAAGTGTAATATACTAAGGGGGAGCAGCATTCAGATATTACAGCAGTTTAGATGAGGAAATGGAGAATATTGGAAAATATTGCAGCAGATGAAGGATTCATCTTTGGGGGAGTTTTGAAAAGGAAATGGAGAATGTTATAAAAGAAATGTTCATTTGGGTTAGTGGTGGTTTTTCATTCCACATGTTGCCATCAATTCCAAAGGGGGAGATTGATGGAGATTTGCCAGCAGGCTAGTACTGACTATATGTTTGTCATTGATGACAACATATGGAAAGTAGCATGCGTGGAAGTCTTATGCAGTAAGCTTTCAATATATGAATCATGGACATGATATTAGCATGATATCATGGGCGCAAAGGTTAACTATTAGTTCAGACAGTTATATAGCAGCTTGTGTCAGCAGTTTTCATGACAGAGTAATAGGCAGTGTTCTGTGTATGGTTGTTCGTACAGTTTTCATGGAGCCTTGTGCACTTGGATATATGTTGAAAACATGTTAGTGATGTTTTAGTCATGGACACATATTCTATTAATGAGTAGAAGTGAAGTTATGCAGTCGCTATTCGCCAGCAGCAATTTCCTGTGTTTGTTCAAAAGAGCCGATAGAGATTTTATTGGTTCTGTAGTTGCGCCTATCCTGTGGGTATGCGCCCTTGGATTTAAGCTTAGAGGAGAGTTATTGTTTTTTTTTTAAGAGTGCATGAAGTAATTCAGCTCGAGGAGAAAGATCTAGTTATTTTGGTAGAGCCGATAGTGTGTAGCGTGCGTCTACAATTATCTTATTGGACAGGTCCCAGATTATGTTGCGTGCATGGTAGAGCTAAAAGAATGTTTATTGGAGTTTTTTGTGGTTTCTCTAATATGATTTCAAGGTGGTTCTAACAGGCTAACTTGATTATATCATTTGGAGGAAAGATATTTATAGGAAGTCATTTGTGATTGCTAGAGTACGGTTCATAGTTGTTGAAGCAGAGCAGAGCAGAGTGTGTGAAGTGTTGAGCCATCAGAAGAAGGTCTATGTGACCAAGTAAAGTACTTGTGCTATTCATTGGAACTGATCTAGATAGAAGGTCAAAGCGCAGTTCACCAAGATCTAGATATAGTGTGCATCTGTTATTCAGAAGTTTGTAGCCTTTGCCCCTTTGAGCAGTGAGCTCTCAAACAATGCATCCTCTCCCCTAACAGTGACAATTGTAAAAGACTCCTAACAGGGTCCGACCCTTCACCAGGTCTATTGTACTAAATATATTGTAAATAAACTCCTAGCAAGGTTAAAGATCTTCTAACAAGGATCATAATACTCTAGTGCAGAATATTAGTGGATGTCAATTCCCACCGAGGTTTTTACCTATTTGTGTTCCCTATAACTAAAATATCGGTGTTGTGTTCATGTGTTCTTTCATTGTGTTTATGCCTAATGTTTAAGTATACTTAATTGGTTAAAGAATTGAATCTTGTAGATAACTGATTCACCCCCCCCCCCCCCCTCTCAGTTATCTCTTCGGACAATTCCTAACGAATATTTCATCTTATGTGTTGATGACTACTCTAGGATGATGACTGTTATGTTTTTGAAAGAAAAATTTGAATCTTTTAAGATGTTTAAATGGTTTAAAGCTAAAATGGAAAGAGAATGGGGAAAAGAGTTAAATTTTTTGAGATTAGATAGAGGTGGTGAGTTTATTTCTGATGAGTTCACTAATTTTTGTAATGAGCATGGAATTAAAAGACAAGTTTATGCACCAAGGACACCCCAATAGAATGGAATTTATAAAAGGAGGAATAGATCTATTGTTGATTGTGCTAGAACACTAATGATTGAAAAATATGTTGCACATATATACTGGAGAGAAGTTGTTATCACGGTTGTATACACATTAAACCGAGTACAACTGAAGAAAGATTCAAACAAAAATCCCTATGAGTTATGGTTTGGTTACACACCGAATATAAGTTATTTCAGAATATTTGGAAGTAGATGTTACATTCTGAAAGATGATAGAAATGGGAAATTTGATTCAAAAGGTGATGAAGGAATATTCCTAGGATATTCTACTAAAAGAAAAGCTTACAAATGTTTGAATAAGTCTACTAATAAAATTATTGAAAGCACAAATGTGAAGGTTGATGAGTTTGCTGAGAAAAATGATGAAGAAAGCAAAAGGGAACTGAAAGATTGTGGTAGATTCACATACATTATGAAACCTAATACTCTACCTGAGCAATAGTTTGGCATTACCGAGCAACAGAATAATGATATCGAGCATCAACCTATACAGACTAAGAATCAGGAAATAGTTATCGAGGAAGATATTTATCCTACACCGAATGAAGAACAAAAATAGAGCATGTGCTTGAAAAATTTGTGAGGAGAAACCATCCACAAAATCAAATTATTGGAGATAAGAAAGCTAGCATGATGAAACGAAGTAAGTTGAGAAACAACACATTCTTAGTTTGTGAATTTGAACCTAAAAATGTTAGAGATGCACTTGAAAATGATGAATGGATTAAATCCATGAATGAAGAAATAGAGAAGATATTTAAAAACAAAACATGGACATTGGTACTGAGACCGAATGATAAGAATGTAATTGGAACCAAATGGATATTCAGAAACAAGTTGAATGAAAATGGTGAAGTCACTAGGAATAAGGCAAGACTTGTATGCAAAGGATATACACAAGAAGAAGGTATTGATTATGGTGAGACTTTTGCACCAGTTGCTAGACTTGAAGGAGTTAGAATATTGCTTGCATATGATGCCTACAAAGGATTTAAAGTGTATCAAATGGATGTCAAATCTGCATTTTTGAATGTAATACTTGAGGAAGAGGTATACATTGAACAACCTGGAGGTTTTGTTGATCCAAATCATAAAAACATGGTATGCAAGTTGCACAAAGAACTATATGGACTAGAACAAGCTTTGAGAGCATGGTATGAAAGACTGCATTCCTATCTTATTAGTATTGGATTTGTTAGAATAAGTGACAACAACAATTTATACTTGTAAGGTGAAACTGATGATAAGATTCTTATTGTTGAAATTTTTGTTGATGACATCATATTTGGAGGACATGATAATCTATGCAAATCATTTGCTGATGAAATGAGAAAAGGATTTGAAATGTCAATGTTTGGAGAGATTAAATTCTTTCTTGGTTTGTAAATTCTACAAAAAAGTGAAGGTATATTCATTACACAATCAAAGTATATAAAAGAAGTGTTGAAAACCTTTGGTATGGAAGATTCAAAACTTGTTGGTACACCTATGATCATAGGATGCAAATTAACAAAGGATGATCAGTCAATTAAGGTAAATCATACATTATACATATTAATGATTGGTAAATTGATGTATATTGTGCATAGTAGACCAGATATTGCATATGTAGTTGGCATTGTAGCAAGATTTTCTGCTAATCCTAAAGAATCACATATGACTGTTGTTAAAAGAATTTTGAGATACTTGAAAAACATAGAAAACTATGGTTTATGGTACAAGAAAGAGGGAAATTTTGAACTAAACATTTACACAGATGCAGATAGGTCTAGAAACATTGATGACCGAAACAACACTACTAGTGGAGCATTCTTTTTTAGAGAAAGATTAGTTACTTGGATAAGCAAGAAATAAGGATACATTTCTTAGTCCACTACCGAAGCAGAATATGTTGTTGTTGCTGCTAATTGTTCAAACATTGCATGGATAAAATAACTCTTGAAAGGTATGAATGAAGAGATCACTGACCCAATGATAATATATTGTGATAACACCAGTGCTATAAATATTTCTAAGAATCTGGTGATGCATGCAAAGACAAAGCATATATCTATAAAGTATCACTACTTGAGGGAACAAGTACAAGAAAAATAAGTGAAATTGGAGTTTGTGAAATCAAAAGAACAACTTGCAGATATATTTACTAAATCTTAACCTAAGGATACATTTGAGTGTACTTGAGGACTAGACTAGGGGTCCATCCCCTGTCTATCAGTCACTAAGGTAATCAAGAGGTTGCATCAACCCATACTTTATTATAATATCAAATGATGTTGATGCAAAGTGTTCACACTTTAGGTCTCCTAAGGTTGTGAAAGCTAGAAACTGGAGAACAAACTAACACTGCATATCGATACATGAAAGGTACTTGATCTAAAATGAACACCAGAGATAATATTTTGGCTACCGAAGAGCTATTTTATTTTATTTTTGGAATTTTTGTCAAAGGGAGAGAAGAATCAATGAAATATGGTTAAAAGTAAAATAAAGGGAGAGGAAGAAAATGAGTCAAGACAATCAAATCCACAGGGAGAGTCTTCTTGGAGGTATTAATGTTGTGTAGTGATTAAACATATTAAATGAACAAGCTAGGGAGAGCTTACTGAGTTACAATTTTTGCTTATAGAGTTGTAGAAAAGATGTTTGCTATTCTATGGCATATTTCATATTGTATTGCCATCAATGCCAAAGGGAGAGATTGATAACCTAGAAATGATTGAATATCTTGAAGGAAAGAATGAATAATTGAAAGACAGTGATTGATGATCACCGAGCTACTAAAGTAATATGTAAGACAATTGAATCAGTCAATGTATTATCATTGATGTCAATTAGCTTTGACTGTACTTATCATGATGGTTACAAACATCTGAAGAAGGAAAATGGTAAAGGAATGAGATACCCACATGAGGATGAGATGGATATGAAAAATATGGCTATGATATACATTGGGTAACTTATTGATGAGTATATGGCATCATGTTGATGACTTGGTTGTATTATATGATTTTGTTATGTATTGAAGATCGGGACTAACAAGTTTGTGTGGTTGGTAAATGAAGATTTTTATATACACTGAGAAAGTGTAGTGTATATCGAGTATAGTATTAACTGAGCAAGTAATCACCGACGCATTCTAATATCGATTGAGTGAAAGAAACAATTAAAGTTTACAACAGACGATTGAAAATAATGAGCTGGACAATTGTTTATGATTCCGAGGTAGAAGATAATGTTTGTTATGATGATCTAATGGCTAGCAAAATTCAAGATTGATTTAATGAAGGAGAATGAAATGTGTTAATGACACAACTTCTGAGGAATGTTAAAGAGATAAAATGAACGGTGAAGATTAAGAGGAAAAATCCACGGATGAAAATAAAACAGTTTATGATGTCTATATAAGGAGACATGGAATTAATTATTGAGTCTAGGATTTTGATGCTGCAGGAGAATTTTCATGAAAATGATTATTTTCATTCACCACTAATCAAACTGGTTGAAGACAGAACTGAGCTAAACTTCAAAAAACACCGAGCATCAGAGAAGCATATACTGAGTGGAACAAAGTTGGAGGATATGAAGGATTGAATTGATTATTGATCAAATGAGGTATTTTGAGCTTAGCATAGATATGAAAATCTGCAAATCAAAGTTGTATTTGAATCAGATCATTACTATATTAGTTTAACCATTGTTACAGATAAAATCTCTTAACTGAGTGAGACTTAACAGTCTTTTGTATTTCAATATGACATTCAATTAATGTTATTTTTTTTCTTGTTGACCCCATAGTGAATGCATGGTCAAAGGAGAACTGTTAGTGATAAATCCTCTAACTAGGTCACACCTCACAGTGTGTTTTGTAACCTTTAATAGGGTTGGCTCCTAATTGAGCTCACTTCAGAAGAGTGAATTATTTTGGGTTATCCTAGCAGGTTTTCCACATTAAAAATCTAGGTGTTATATGTGTATGATGTGTTGAATTGTTATTTTTCTTTACACATTTCATAACTGGATAGATCTGTGAACACAGTACTTAATTTACTGGTAATCGGTAGATGAAGAGAAAAGCACAGTTGATATCTTACCAAGTTTATTATTTGAGAGAAAAGTTTCAATATATACATCTGGGAGATTAGGGACTATAGGATAACTGGAATTAATTGATTCACCCCCCACCCCCCCCCCCCCCCCCCCCCCCTCTCAGTTATCTAACAATTGCATCTATGCTTGGTAAGGGTAAATCATCATTTGGGCATGCTAGATTGAGATTGAAAATCTGTGCAAATTCTAATTGATTTATCTAGTTTTGAAATAGGTACAATGTTGGATATCCACCCGACATAATCAATAGCTCTAATGAAACCCGCTTTTAATAACTTCTCCAATTCAAACTTGACAAGTAGTGCAATATGTGGGTGTATTTTCCTAAACTTTTTCTTGATAGGCTTGATTCTTGGTTTGATATTCAAATGATGCATAATTAGATTTGGGTCCAATTCTGGCATATCATCATAAGACCAAGAAAAGTTCATTTTCCTTTCTTTGAAAAACTGTACAAATTCTTTGCTCCCCTCTTTTTACAATGAGGCTGCAAGATGTATAATTTTAGGCTCTACTTCTATCCCAATATTGATCTTTTATGTTGGCTCTATCAAGATAGGTGATCTTTCTTCATAATGTTTGGGAAAAGTATCCAACTTCTCTTCCTTAGGTGCCACAATTGGGTTTTCACCTTTGGAAACATCTTTTATTTCTTTCTCTTTTTGGTCTAGTACTGCCACATTATGATTTTCACCACTAGACTCTTTCATTTTTTATTTTATTTTTAATCTTTTATTTCTTGACTAAGAGATTTAATACTTTCCCTCATTATTTATTCTTGATATAATTCGTTGGTAGAAGAGGGTTCAACTGTATTTAGGTATAAGGCCAAAGAATTGTCATTTGGTAATGTCATTTGGGAATTTCATTTGGCTCTATGGATAGAGTTTCTCACAAAGGAGAACATTCATATGGTTTGATAATGCACTTAGGTCCCTCCTTGTATCTCAGTAAACCTCTTATAACTGCATCTTAAATTTTTTTGGCCATGTTCCAGAAATCATCAGCCTTCCCTAGAACATCCACTTATACTAACACTTGGATAATGCATTCTATTGGGAAGTGGTATTTATAACTTTCAGTTTCTGTATACTCCTTTTGCACATGACTATACTCATTTATCTTTTTAGATAGGTATTTGGTGTGTAACAATACTTTACATATTCTCTTTTTTTAGTATCAAATCTTATTATTGGTCCTCTGAATCAAAATCTTTTGAATTTGTCAACTATAAGTGATCCTTTGATTCATGTGCACATCATATCAAAACACCTCTTAAATGCATGTCTCTTCACATCTCTATTCTTATCCCTGAAACTCTACGTTGTACTCAGCTTTGAATATCATTATATCATGATGGCTTGCCTCCATTTAGTTCTCAGTCATTTTCCTTCAAGTTTCAAACTTTATTCATTCTAATTTTCTTTCGACTGCACAAGATAAACCATGTTATAGCAAGTTTAAAATCAAGTCGTCGATTCCTTCCTTGGTAGCAAAATTCAATGGTTACGATCAACCAAACTAAACTTGACCAACATGCAAGAAAGTGGGCCTAGAACCCAGCCAATGAGAAGGCACCATATCACAAGAAGAAGCATGTCAACATTCCAATCTACTATCCTTCAAACTCTTTTGACTAGTACACATGGGACAATTCCATCATCCCACATAAAATAAACTTCAAACAACTTTCATCATGGGATCACGCAGACCGTAGATCTCTACAGCAGCTTAACCATCGACTAGCCATAAGAGACCTGTAACCATTGATCACCTATTTACTCAAAATAAAAAATCCCCATTGATTTTTCTATGTACTAAAAGATTAGCACTTAAGTTGTGAATATTTTAATCTTCAATATAATCGACAATTATAACATAGCACTTTTGTCTGCAAAATCAACCAATCAATTACTGCCATTTGTCACACGCCTTGGTCCCACTTCACAATCACTTGTTGACCTAAGACACACGACATTATCTCACAATCACTCATTGAATAAACTTCGATCATTTTTATCACGGGATCATGAGAGCCATCAATCTTCGCAGGAACTTAACCTCTAAACATGCACTAACATAGAGTATCCTTTTGAACACCTTTTATGATATAACAAAAGATCTTCATTGAAAATCAACATGTACTAAAAGATAAATACATCAGTAAATCAAAATTTAACCAAAAAGGATGTCAGTCATAACATAAGGTATCATCATGGGATCACAAGGCGAATAAAAAAAAGACACAACCCTTTGTTGTTAAAAGGTTTTGGTCCCTCTTGGTTGCTTTAAAACATAGGCAATACCTAGGAAAAAGACTTAGGCGTGGGTAGAAATTAAAAGGGGTCAAGACTTAAACTTATGGCGCTAGGATTTAAATAAACTGGTCCCCCTTTTACGACAATGACACCCTTGGCCTTAAGAACCAAAAAGTAACAACAAAATAGAAGAAACTAGGGTTTATTGAAAATTTTGCGATTGAACCAAAACCCAAAATTCTAATAGAAAAATAATAGGAAATGACCAAAAATTCTACAAGGTTAAGTCAAAATTTTGCAAGGCTCAAATTTAGGCTCTATCACCTTTTTCTCCCCACTTTTATTTCTTTTCTTTCTCTTTTCTTTTTCTTGATTTGTTTATTATTAAATTTGTTTATTATTCTTTCTCACTTAATTGTTTTTCCTTTTTCTTTTCATCTTGTGTTAATTTTTCTTTTCTTTTTGTTAGGTCTTGTGTTCTTTTATGTTTACTTTTCTCTTTATCTTTTAAAATATTATTCATTTACATACACACACAAACTTTTATATTTATTTTATTTTATTCTTTTGTGCTATTTGTCTATTTATTAATATAATACATTATTCATTGTTTGTCTTCTTCTTATTATTAATTTACAACTTGTTTTAATTCTTTACAAATTTTTTTATATATCATTCATTCATTTTAACTTTTGGTTTGTTTTCTTTTTATATATTTTACTTCTATGTTTACTCTTTTATTGTTATTTGTATATTTTTTTTAATCTTTTTTTTCACCTTGTTTTATTATTTTCACATTTTCTTTCTTTTTAGTATAATATGCAATCTGTCAAGTTCATTTTTCTTTTTATTTTTTATTTTTACAAATATATTATTTTATCTTATATAATTTTCTTGGACCTATTTCTCTTTGTTTTTATTTCTTTTTATCTTATATATTTGTTAGTTTTATTTGTATTAGTTGTTTATTCATTACTATACTTTTTTTTGTTTATTGTTATATGTTTATTCACTTTTTCTCTTCTTAATAGATTGTCGAGTGTAATTTGAAATGTCGATTCAAAAAATAAACACGATTGTTTTATAAACTCAAGCACATTCTAATAGACTATGAAAAGCTCATGTCAATATTCTTTAGAACCACCAAAACTCCAATTGTAAGTTTAAAGATAAAATATGATTTTATCATAGACATTGAAATTCTAAGAAAGTTGCGAGGTCAAATTACACCAAAATCTTAGAGCTATGTCATTTAGATTGAAACTAAGAATGCATCAATTATATTGTATCTATACAAGATTGACCTAAGCCGCACACAATTTTAAAGTTCACAATACACAATCATCATAATCTTATCATCTTATATCTAATTTTAAAATTTGAATAACAATAGTCTTTCACGAATTGTTTAATCTCATCCTCTCTAATTTTAAAATACACTTTACATTTATTATTTTATTTATATTTTTCAATACAATCTAATGCACGTGTCTAATCCAACTCTATTATCTAAAACAATCTATTTTTAATACATATTTAAGTATTTTATATGAAAGATGCTTTGCTTTCTCACACCTAATTTAACTAACCCACTTGGAGATCTTTATTTACACTAAGTTTTGTACAATTCCAATGTTATTGTCTTGCATGGGCATCCTCCATTACCCAAATCTCATCCCAATTATTCTATACACACAACGCTTGTTATTACCTTGTTGGTTAAAGGCTTGACAACAATACATGTTCTAGAGAAGAGAAGCAGAGCCCCTAACACACTTCAATATGTTTTGTTAGATTGTTGGAATTATGAGAGACCTAAATTGCAAACCAAGAAAACTAGAATTTCTTTATATTGAAACCCACAAATCAAAACTAAATTTGATTAAAAAACATTAATATTATATAAAGAAAAACCCATAAATCGATGCATTACAAGTGTGGTGCACATTGACTCATGATCTCATGTTAACCATTATTCTGTCTCTATTTAAAAGTGTGCTCATATTTTTCTTATAGAAGATACTTGTTTAATAGTAAAATGTGCTTTGACATGACTCAACCATGTGACACAATCTTAGTCGCACTCACTTGCACAAGCATTAAAAATATTTTAAAAAGATTTAAACAAAAAATACTTATTTCCTTCCAGTTGGAAAGCCAACACAGTTCTCTTTACTTTTTTAGGAATCAAAAAGCAATGAAATTCAACATGATTTGTCTCTTTCTAACGAAACATCACCACTTTTTATCTAGAAAGTAAAGGAAATGCTTTCAAAATAGAATAATAATATATGTTGGTGGAAACAATAATAGATGCTACTATCACAACTTTAGTCTGATTTGAAATTTCTAATAATTTGTTGTTCACATTCAGTCTATTTGATCAAGGATGAGTTGGTGACATTTTTATTTCTTTATTTTGGGTTGAAGTTAAAAAATAGTTTATAATTGTCTATTTACAATATTTTATTATATAGTAATTAAGATTTTATGTAAGTAGTCTTTTGTATCAATAATAAATGATTGATGTAAATGTATTTTGTTAAATTTATAAAATATATTTTTAATTATTATTATTTTTAAGAGGGTGAATTGGTAAGAGCATCTTAATGATTTGGACTTCCACTTAAAAATTATTTTCCATCTTCGTTCAAGACAAGGCGAGTCTTTCTCCTTACAAACCCTTTGAATCGCAACCTATATAGAACAAACCAAAAGCTTCTAACCAACTATACCACTCCTTCAAACTACTTTCTTTTATATTATTTATGTACAAATATATTTATAATAAATTTATTGTGAACAATTTTTTTTTTAATTAAATTAACATTCATTCAACTAACAATATATTTTAAAATATACTAAATATAACCTTAATTTTCTCTATTTATAGTATTAAACCAATACATTTAACAAAATTCAATTATGGAAACAATTTTAAGAATAAATCAACCTTTATATAATTAAAAATATATTTCAAAATCCTAAAAAATCATTGGAAGTATATTTAAAAAATGAGAATAACTTTTTTATATTTATAAATATAGTAGAATTTAGAGGCAAACGTAATGTATTTTTGCTCATATTTTTGTAGGAGATTTAATTGACTTAGGGCCTAGGTCATAGAAATTTGTGAAAGCATCGTTATAGTTGTGTACTTATGAATGATGTTCCTTAGACAAGGATAAATAGTCTTATTAATCATGCGAATTATTGAGGTGTAGTTCGAAGTCCGTTCACGGGGATTGATGTTGACATTTGGAAAGGGCTGATGAACCGAATTTTAGCAAAGATCTTGTCATACTAAATACAAGCAGTGAATTCTATTTCAGTCTCATCCATCGCTATTCTATTTTTAAAACTCAAAATGCTTTTCTTTTCTCTTTCTTATAATATTAAGTTTAATAATAATCTAAGAGGCAAACAAACAAGTTGAAGTTTGAACCATTCACAATGAGGTAGGTGGTATAGATAGATTCTCTTTGTTTATTCACAATGTAGTTGAGGCTATCTTCAACATTGTGCTAATAGTAGAAATTTGTTTTATTATTTGTAATAAATTATATAATTTATCTTCAACATTTTGAATGGAGTTAGGATATGAAAATATTAGATGAAATGAGTAATTTTGTAATTATGATTTTGGGGTTGCACTTATAGTTAGGTATATGTTTTGTTTGGTTGTGTTTTTCTATAAGTGTTTTTTAATTTTTGTTTGTTTTTTATTGTTTTTATTTTCTATATATATTAATTTCTAGTTGTTGTGTGAAGGCTTTAAGTTTTATTTATTTGGTTTCTTTGAGTTGGTTTTCTTATTTATCTCTTTATTATTGTTACTAGAAGTATTGTAGGGCTGAAACACTAATCAAACCCAAATGCTTATTTTGTTTTTGTTCTTTACAAATACTAGAATGCCTAAATGGTTAAGTCTACTTAATTAATTGTTAGTCTTTATGGACAAGCTTTGTTGGACAAGTTTATAGTGCTTGGACCTCTTATACATTGTTGAAAATTTGGGTGGACAAAAGAATGACAATCAAAGATCCAAGGAAATTTGAAAGGGTTTTGTTCATTGCATACTTATCTACAAAGAGAAAAAGACTTGTTATTTCACAACAATCCTTAGTGTTTAAACACTTGCAACTTGTACTCCAATCCCTAGAAACTTTTAATTTTTTGATTCCATAAAAGAAACATCATCAAGGATGTCGATTTAGGAAGTCTTCCCTTTCCTTCTTATGTATTTATGGAATGGTGTATCCTTAAAGGCAACTAGAAATGTTATTAAAGCATACAGGATATAGGTCAACCCAAAAAAATAATTATGACTTTGTTTGCCTTTATATGAAAATCAATTTGTTTAATGAGCCTCTTGACGCCATTATTTCAAAACAAAAAAATTTATTTTCCACTAAAAGGATTGATTATGGAGGCATCCATTTCAAATGTAATTTATGTCATGAGCATGGACATTTTGAAAGATTAAATTAACCAACATAAAGAGGGTCAAAACAATGACTTAAAAAAATCTAGCAAGAAAATGATGAGAAAAAAATCAAATAATTTTTTATTTAATTAAAAATATCTCTTTTGTTAACACCTTCTATATCTTATTCAAAAATGTTGCCCCTATATACAAAGATGTTTATGAAATATTAAAGAAAATGAGGTGTCTAAATAAATGACACTACCTAAAGGTGTAATTAAAAAGGAATGTTTAGTACTAGCCCTTGAAGATGGAAAAGAGATGGAATAACATGACGACCTTGCTTCACCTATCATTAATCATAAAACAAAAGGAAGAAGAATGTTGAAGTTAGATCTAGAGATGTTTGTAAATATATTACAACTAGCAAGCTATCTATTATGAATTCAAGATTTGAAACTCTCAAAACTAAAAGAAAAAGACAACAAACAATTGTGGTTCCCTCCTCCTCCTCCTCCTCCTCGTCACTCTTCTCTAAGTGAACAATGCAATTTATATTCAAGAAACGAATAACAATTCAAAAGAACTATAAAGAAAAGAAGAAATACATACAATAAGAACTATTACATATGCTATCAAAAAGTTGCAGCTATCTAGATCACATATCCATCTTATCAACAACCAACACTAAGAACCAATGATTACAACCAGCAAACACAAAAGCAAAGAATAAACAAAAGTTATTTATGTTACACATGAAACTTGAAAAGTTTTTTATAGAGTTTCTAGCTAATATGTTAATTTGTCTTTTATAGACTTAGATTTATCTTCATTATACCATCTAAAAAACATTTCTTTCATACAACAATATTTATAAACATAGTATTTATAATTAATAAATTATTTTAAACTTTAAAAATAGAATAGTTGTGCATTCTAACTTTGCAACTCTCAAGCTCTTCAATATTAGGTCAAATTTATATAAAAAGTTCAATAGTTTCTATAAATAAAATCAAGAGCTTAAATATATCATATATGGTGTTCAACATCAATGACATAATCACATTATCTACACTTCTATTAGATTATTCCAAAACACCCTAAAAAAATAGACACAAAATATACATCAAAATGTATATTACCAATCACCTATATATTACAATTTGATTAATTATTTCTTCCATATAACTTTTAAAAACATAATATTATTTTTTTTTTAGAAAAGACCAATACCTACTATGCAACAACATATTAACTATTAAAACACACTAATCTACTCAATCCTCTTTCTATATAATTTTCTGTACTCTCCTTTTTATTATTTTTAAATTTCTGCATTATTGCAATTAAAAAAAATTAAAAGCATAATCCAATTCTTTGGAGCAATTAAGCGCTTTATCTACATCATTAGATCTGAGGAATACTTTACAATCTTTACCAACTTTCAACAAAATAATGATGACTTTCCTTTTACATTTAAATACTAGGAGAAAAATATATATTTTTGTTTTGTCACTTAAAGTGGTAGGGAAATGAACTATTCATGTAATAGCATAAATGTAGTGGGAAGCTTAAAGATTTGTTTTTTAGTATTGCAAAGCTAGAGCATCTATAACACTGACATCATCACGTGCATGTCAAAGCAATCAAATTTGGAGGGTTTATTTTATGCTTGCTAAACTAGGCCAGCTTTTCCATAGACTTAGCTAGACAATTAGTCATTTGCCTTATAATGTCTAATTACTTTGTATCTTTTTACTTTGCTTTTTATTCTTGAGAAAATGTGTGAAATTGCTTTTCCACAATGATTACTTTGAATTCCCATTTATCCTTTTCCTTTTCACCAACGATGACTGAAGAAAAGCAAATAAGTCAATATCAAATGCTAAAGTGACACTAACAAAAGGTACACAAGGGCTTATATGTGGACAAATGTGTCCACTTAGACCCCACAACATATGTGGGATATTCCTAATTACACGAACATAATAATTATTAATTCTAAAGAAATAAATTGTGATTTTAAAATGATGTAATTTTGGGTATTTTTAAATCAATTGTGTAAGTTGCTTTATGTTATGTTTTGTGATTTAGATAAAACAAATTTTTATCTCATCAATAAAAAATAAATATTGGAATAAATAAATATACTTAAAATCATTTTTATAGATTGTAGAAAAAATATGTCTGTTATTAAAAATTAGGTTAAGGAATATGATAGTATATATTAATTGATTTGATTGAATTAGATTGTGATATATTAGGTCGTGTCATGTAGAAAATAAAAGAAATAGATTTATGTAGTTAATTTTGGTAATAAGAAAATATTTGTCTATTGCTTGAATCATAAGTTTCATAATACATAAATTAAAATTGCATATTGTTAGATGCATTGTTATAAGTAGAACAATAAAAAATAAACTAACCATTCTTAAAACTTGGCGAGGGTTGATTCCATGGCAAATAAATAGCTTGGATTCAGACTGTTGTGCACAATTGACCTTGATTTACCACAATCCAACATCTATTGAAAATTTGATTTGGAAGATTTGGACTTTTGTATTTATGATTGATACTCCTCTTGTAGATGTCTAGGCGTGCAATAAAGATATTGGTAGCATTACAAACACCTTTGGGGAGCTTGCCAAGCAAGGTAGTTCTCCCTTGGTCAAACCCCAAAATGGACTAATTTAATGGCTTTAGAATAAAAAAGATCGAAGAAATTTATTACAAGCAACTATGCAAGATGCCTATATATCGCTACTGCATAATGATTGATATAGTATTGATGCTCTAGTTATGCTTTTTATAGATGTATCATGAATAATCTTAGATGTATTTAATGAAGTGTTGATATCAATTAATGCATGCCCTTTTATGCAACACCCCATAACACAATTTAAAATGTTTCACACTTCAAATTGGCACATAATAATCGACATGAATATTACATGAGCTTGAGTTGTATTTAAATTTTAAAAATGAAGGGTTTATTTTATGTCATGATTTTGAACCAACTAGGCAAATAGCTATTTTGAAGACTAAAATTAATCCTTGGGGTGTGTGAAGTCAAGGATTAAGTAATATGCCAAATCTTAGTTCAAAAACATTTCATTTATACAAGACTTATCATATGAAAGTAAAATTAAAACAAAGATGAAAATTGTAAGTATGCAATTTTCAGTGTACAATAATCTAGTAAGGATAATCTCTTTGACAAGTCTATGTATGTGACATAATTGACTTTCTAATAAGCTCTTACATTAAACTTAAATAGTAATAAAATTTTCTTTGTCAAAACCAACAAATAATTTTGAGTGGTGGAAGGACATATCTACTTACAACTAGCATACAAGTATAACTCCAAGTAAAATGTCTTTAGAGGTTAATAAATATGTATTGATGTTATTTTTTCTTGGATTGTCTATAAAATGGGTTTAGGAATATTCAAGTACTCACATATACATCAGTGTATTCAAAATTATAATACTTTTCTGGAGAAACATTTTTTGGTGGCTCATTTATTACAATTGAAATATGGTTTATTTTCTCCAGTCTTTTAAAATACACTTTTATGCTCAAAAATTGTTGTGTTGAGCTTGTATGGTGTTATGTTTCATAGATTCACTAGGACACAAACTCACAACTGTACATGGAGATACTAGGGTGAGATCTATCACGAGCTAATGAAAAATATTTTAGGTACTCTCCTTACAATTCAAATATGGCTCACTTTTTTTCAATATCTCACTGAGTCATATATGATGTATATACATCTCACAATTTATATTCCTTCACCATATTTTTTATTTTAAAATATTTTTTTTATAGAAATCAACATTCAAATATGCTTTTCACATCTATTTGATATATGTTCCATCCAAATTATGTCACACTAAATATATAATTATAACAATTTTCTATTCATTCTAATAAAAATTATCTTTATGATCGATTCCTATCACTATAAAATAAAAAATAAAAATGTTAATTATTATTCTTTTGTAATATATCGTATTTGATAAACTTTTAAAAAAATAATATATCTAAATAATTGTATAACTAATCGTTGAATTTACATCTTATAATACCTTTCAAAGTGACCTTAAATAATTAAATAAAACATGAATTTTCATTTTAATTGAAATTAAAGATAACCTTTGAAAATATTGATTTTTAAAGGAAGCAAAATATTATTACAATTTAAGCCCACCTTATAATAAGATTACATGTATGGATAAAGCCAAAATTTTAAAGATCTCTAAGTGTTAAATATTAATTTAGTCATTAAAATATATTTTTTAAATTTTATTTCAATGTGCAATGATTTCTTTAAATTTTATCACTTCAATAAAATACATATGTAATATCGATAAATATAAACATTAAGTAATTTTCAAGAAATTATTAATTTAATTAATTTAATTTATTTTTTTTATCTTTACTATTTTAGTGATGAATCGTGGAATTTGATAGTACATAATCAAATTCAAAAATTGCACTTGTGAAAATATAATGTCTTTATTTTAAAAAATATTTATTTTAACCTATTATTCTTATTTTATATTTTAAAATTCTAAACAAATTTAATAGTTAAATAGATATGTGAGTGTCATGAAATCAATAACAAAAAATAATTTAAATTATTATTTAATAACTATAAAAAATAAATAATTTTTTAAATATATTTTATTTTTTATAAATAGACAAATAATATTATCAAATTAGAATTTTAATCAAATCAACATTTTAGCTCTTTGAATTAAATATTAGCAAAATAATTTTATATAAATATATTTAGTCTCACATAATCTATATATTCTATTCCTTCCAAATCAAAGTATTGAATCTATACATTATTATAAAATCTATCCACACATAAAAGTGAAGAACTGTGAGATTCAAAACTATAATACACGACACTAGTTTAAGACTAGGAATATATATTAACATAATGTGAGGGACAAGGAGGAGGATTGTGATAGAAAAGATTTTTCCAATCGAAATCAGACACGATAGTGTAAAAACTCTAGTGCTGCATACAAAACAAGTTTATTCTTAAAACATCCAAAGACAGTCCACTCTCCGAAATGAAAAAAAATGTCAATTATTCGTACGAATTTGATTCATACTCCAAAACCAACAAACTTTAATACAAATTGCATGATGCTAGTTTAAGACTAGAATATATATTAAAAAAGGGGGATCCTAACAGAAAATATACTATTCTAATCAAAAGTAAACGCAATAGTGTAAAACACAAGTGCTCCCTACAAAATGAGTTTATTAGTCAAAACATCCCAACACGGTTCGTTCTCCAAAACGTAAGGAAAGTCAATTATTTGTACGACTTTGACTCATGCTCCCAAAACCAACAAAGCACAAAAATGATCAAACAAACATTATTATGAAAAACCAAATACCTATTTCCAAAAAAATTGTACCATTTAATTACAATTCACAAAACACCTCTCTCACTAATAATCCAACTCATAACTCCCATCAATCATACGTGAAAGAAGGGATTATTACAATCGAAAGCAAACATGATAGTGTGAAATATAAGTGCTCCCTAGAAAACAAGTTTGTTCATCAAAACATCCCAATAGGATCCATTCTCCAAAATGAAAAAATAAAGTCAATTATCCGTACAACTTCAACTCATACTCCCAAAACCAACAAACTAAAATGATCAAACAAACATTATTATAATCAAATAAATAACCATTTCCCCAAAAAAGTTATAATCTCTTCCACTTTTGACAATTTACAAAACACCTCCCTCACTAATAATCCAACTCATAACTCCATCAATCATAAGGGAGACCCTCTCGTACATCACCCCAATATTAAAAAAGCCAACTTAAAACTCTTGTTTGTCTCTATTTCATGAGGAGACAGCCAGCTAGGCATAGCATTAAACAAGGGGAAATCAAAATTTAATCAAATTTCATTTTTCCCTTTTTCCCCCAATTTCTGATTCAAAAGGGAACAAGGAGAAGTGTCAAAATACAAGGCAGAAGAAGACAAGGGAAACTCCAGGACCCATTTAAGAGGGGTGGCAAGTGCCAAGTGGAGGAGAAGAGGACGTCACAAAGTGGCCTTTGGATACTGGTAGGGGACACATTGGCATGTGCAAAATCTAATATTATCACCAAACCCATGCACGTTGATTAATTAAAGCAACACCCCACAGAACGGGGGTCCCACGGGGCGGCTTCCGTTCCGTTACCGTTAGGCCAACGGAAGCGGTGAACGGACGTAGCGCTACATGCTGACAAAAGCAAAGCCAGACGACCGTCCCGTCCCCGTTCCGTCGAGCTTCCTTTGCTTTGGATTTATTCGCCCACGTTCCGTCGCTGTCATAGGACCGTGCCCTGTTGCTTCCCGGCCTGCCTGTGGGGCCCAAAGGGGCTAATATTTTTCTTTTTAAAAAAAATAAATTATTTTTCTTCTTTCTATACAAGTTGCAGAGCAGAATTTACCCCCGGCCGTCTGGTAAATGATGGAGTGCGGTTCCCGACAAAAAACTAGTTATTTCCCATTTCCCGCTTCATTTAGAGATGGCTTGGAAGGTTCGGCCACCTTCAAACAAAAGCTAAAGTTTAGTTAGCCAAAGTTAGAGGGAGCCGGGAGGTCGGAGTAGATCAGGAATTTGGTTTAAATTAAGCAGATGGGTTGGAGGGTTTTTGAGGAGGGAGGAAACTGGAGGGAAGCTGGGTTAATGTTAATGGAAATTTTAAGGCTAATCCTTACGGTAATGGTGATGTTAATGGGAATGTGAATGTGAATGTGAATGTATGCCAATAACAAAGGCTAAGGCTGAGGCAGGGGCATTGGCATTGGAGCAGAGGCTGACATTATTGTTTGGTCCAACATTCATGGCTGTCATGTAAATCTAATCTGATTTTGCAGTGACCTTGTTTGTACCTTCTCCATGACAGTTGTTCAGTCAACACCCACATTTGTTATATCAATGGCTGTTGAGCTTGTAAGGGGACTGTTTTGCACTTGCAGCCTTTGACACTAGTGTTATCTAAGCCTTAGAGGTAAGTTGCTGTTGGCTTTTTTGGGTGAGGTTGTTATATGGGTTATTGATTTGGGTATGGGAAATTTGTGCTTTTCTTCAGATGGGTGTTTTGTTTGAGCTGTGATTTTCATGGTTTCAGAAGCCATGAAAGTAGGAGTGATCATGTGGAGGATTGTGGGGACACCAGATCCCGTGGTTATGGTTTCATGGGTGGTTGTTGATAGTTAGATGCATTTTCTACAGAATGTTTTGATTTAAGTATGGGAGTCTTGCACAGTTCAGTTAGTCAAAGCACTAATAACTGAAGTTAGCTTCCTTTATGATGCGCGGGTTGAATGTTAGGAGGGGCAACATATGGTTTTATTGGTACCGTTGAAACTGCTGGAGTTTAATCTGACCAGAGAAAAAAAAAATCAATCTTCATTTCGTTTTGCAGGTCTGGATCCAGCGAAATGGATGCATATGAAGCTACTAGGATTGTGTTCTCCAGGATCAAGAGCCTAGAGCCAGAGAACGTATCAAAAATTATGGGATACTTGTTGTTACAGGACCATGGTGAACAGGAAATGATTAGGTTGGCTTTCAGCCCAGAGTCCTTGATTCAGTCATTGATTGTTAAGGCTAAGAAAGACCTTGGTTTAATACAGCAGCAAGGATCTCCTTCAGTTCAATCATATCTATCCAGAATTAATCGTCAAAATCTGCCTCTCCAGCCTCTACAGATATCCCAGGTTTCCTCTAGGGTTTTCTCTTCTCCAAATGCCCTCTCACCTCATGCACCTCCATGGGGATCCTCTCATATTAATTCTCCACAGGCCAGGACCCTGCCAAACAATTTTCATGTACACTCCAATGAGTTACACCCTAATGCTACTACCACAAGTAGTATTAGTGTTAGTGCTACTACTAGCAATGGTACTAATAATGGGTACCTTAATTTCAGCCTACCAGATCAGGTTAACAAGCTTCCATTGATCTATAACATGGAGCATCCTCATGGCCTTGCAGATTCAGAGTTTCAGATGCAAGATCAGCTTTCGTATCTCACTGATTCTTCCGACTCTCCCAATTCTCACAGCAATTATCTTAGCTATCCAGATATGCTGGCCTATTACAGTGGAAACCAGCTTTTGAGCATGGATCATATGAACCAGACAGCTAGCAATGGTGTTGGACCTAAAAGACTTAGTTCAATTGCTGATATTTGCAATATCGGTGGTAGTACTCCAGATGCAGCAGCTGGATCCACTACGGGCTGGAAGCCATGCATGTATTATGCTCGTGGGTATTGCAAGAATGGGGACAATTGCAGGTTTCTTCATGGCGGTAGTAACAGGGGGGAAAGTGCTTTTAGTGACGAGATCATGGGATCGAGTAATGGGTCATTAGAAAAAATTGAGTTGGAGTTTCAGGAGCTTCTCCGAGGAAGGAGGTCACCAGTTTCTCTACCTCAGCTCTTTGGGGAGAGGTTTGGAAAGACTCTCCAAGCTGAAATTACCCCAAGGTATGAACAAATCAGTCACAGTCTAAACATGAAACGTACTTTACTACTATTGCTGGGTGCTTCAAATGCAATTAGGCCCAGACTGTAAAAGCAAGTTTTAGTTTAACTATTAGCATTAGGCCATTGTAGACCAGAGAGGAATTGCTAATGATATCAAAAACTTACGTTTTTTTACTTGGGAGATTTAGCAGATGGAGAAGTGAGAGAGAGCTTGATCGCAGCTTAGCTCCAGCCAATCCCGGATCTCGCCAAATTTACCTGACTTTCCCCGCAGAAAGTACTTTCAAGGAGGAGGATGTATCCAATTATTTCAGGTAAGTGTAATATTATGGAACTTCAGATTCAATAGGAAATGTGGTTTTGAGTGTTAGTATTTTAATTTTATGGGACTCCAATTTGTTTTTCATTGCGTGCTGCGTGCTGTGTTTTGTCAGCATTTTTGGGCCAGTGCAGGATGTGAGGATTCCTTATCAGCAGAAGAGAATGTTTGGCTTTGTGACATTTGTGTATCAAGAGACTGTCAGAGCAATTCTAGCTAAAGGAAATCCTCACTATGTCTGCGATGCAAGAGTTCTTGTTAAACCATACAGAGAAAAAGGATCCAAATCTTTGGACAGGTTATCCACAATTCAACCTGAAATTTAAGATCCCAACATATTCTTACAATTATGGTATATTTATTTTTGCATTGGGTATAATTTTTTTAGCTGAACTTTGTGTGTTTCAGGAAGTATTCAAGCTACATAACTACTCAAAATATGGATATTAGGGACTGTAATTTGCATCTTGGTGAGTTCTCTTTGTGATTAATTAAAATATCATGTGGGTTCCAATGATTCAGAATTGCAGTTAACTTGGGAGAAATGATTTGAGAATTGCAGGTCCTCCAAGATTGATAGAGAGTAGTAACTCAGATGTAATGAGAAGACAATTAGAAGAACAAGAGCTGGAACAAGCCATAGAAATTCAAGCCAGAAGACTTGCAGAGCTACAGTTGGCTGACAGACAGGGACCCCAAATTTCTCTAACTCCTAAACACCCTACTCCAAGCCATGAAAATCACCTTTCCAATGGTCCAAACCATTCTGAAGAGGAGGCCACAGCTACAGAAGGTCATAAATTATGAAGATATAGTCATAAACTATGAAGATATCTATTTAAACTTTTCACTTAGCAATACATTTGGCTTTGCAATCATTCTCTACTTAATTCTGTGATGCAGATATCAGTAGCTCTGCATTAGCAGACCATTTTGCTTATCTGCTTCAGGTCTTAGATAGTGAGCCAGGCTATGAAGAACGCCCAACACAAATTGACCGCCCAACACAAATTGATCACCACCAGGACAGGTAAAACTGAAAACCCATTATTCCACACAATTTGAATTATGTCCTAATAGCAATCAAACTCATGATAAAACTCAGCTTTTTTCTGCAGATGTCCTATCCCTAATGGTGCAATCAGAATGTGAAAAATTAGTAGCCAATTTTAGATTCAAGGTGCGTTGTCAGAATGTTAGATTCATTGAATTTCACTTGACCTAATCATTCAGCTTGGATCAATACCCAAGAAAAAATCATTATACTGTTGAAACATAAAAATCTTATGCAATTGAGTTTTTATGGTGCCTGCAGATACTTTTATTAAAACCGACCCTTGAGACCATCTGGAGAGACAGATATATCAAAACATTAAAGATTTTTATAGGAAATATTTATGTTATGTATTGTTTATGGTATGAATACGGATGTATACTGAGTACGAAAAGTGGCAGCAGCACATTTAAGAAAACAAAAAGAAGAGGGGTGATGTGTGCAACTGCTTTGCGTATTATTATATGATTTAAAATGCGGGCAGGCGACGGTCGACCTCATTAGGGTACCGCCAGCTGTACGTACTCATGTCTTCACGGAAAAGTCCAAAGACACCGTACATTTAGCTTTGAATGATTTCTGAGAAAGAAGAAAAGGCAGGGCTCTTTGTGATGGGCAGCAGGCGGGCAATTCATCATGGATAACAACTACTACCTATTGTAGTAACAAATTTACTTGACAGAAAAAGTGTACAGCAAATACACAACCCCACGCCAGAGACAGAATTTTATTATTAGCTTATACTTGTATCCATTCAAATTCTATATTTCTGGTACGATGGAAGAAATTGAAAAGATATCTCAAAATCTTATTTCTTAAAAGGAATTCAAGACTTGCGCACCTAATTTTAGACTTTACAAAATGTTTATGGACTGATTTAAATGGTTCAATTATACTTGACAAGTTAATTCAACAGCTCAGATATCTTCTGAATTTTTAGATTGATTTATTTGTTAATTTTGTGATTTTTTTAATGAAATCAAACTGTATATGTTTTAAGATACAAATTGTCGATACAAAAAGATGATGTCATTGAATGGTCGGTACAAAAATATGATAGATCACTGGATGAGATCCACGTTGTTATACAAAAATATGAGAGATCATAACATGATAGGTCATTGAATGAGATCCACATTGTTATACAAAAACATGAGAGATCATTGAATGTGATCCAAATTGTCAATACAAAAATATAAGAGATTATTAAGTATGATTTGAATGGTTGATAAAAAAATATGATAGATCATTGGATGTGATCTAAATGATTCAAAGCACACTCAACAATCTATCATGTTTTTGTGTAGTTGATTTGAATCACTTGTTGATCTATCATTTTTCTCATCAAAGGTTCAAAGCACACTCAACAATCTATCGTGTTTTTACGTAGTTGATTTGAATCGCTCATGACGATTCAAATCGAATTAGTTGACTTGATTCAAATTTCTCTCGATGATTTATCATGTTTTTGTATTTGACTATTTGGATCACATTCCATGATCTATCATGTTTTTACATTTGACAACCTATCGTATTTTTGTGTAGTTGATTTGAATCACTCTTGACAATTCAAATTACACTCGTAAATTCGATTTGAATCTCATTCGATGATCTATCATGTTTTTGTATTTGACTATTCAGACCACATTCGATGATCTATCATGTTTTTGTACTTGACTATTCGGACCACATTCAATGATCTATCTAGTTTTTGTATTTGATTAGTAAGATCACACTCGATCCATCATGTTTTTGTATCGATGATTCAGTTCACACTCAACAATGATCATTTTTTCGCTTCAATGATTTGAAATACTCAAATCAAATCACACGACACTCAATCATGTTTTTGCTTCAACAATTCAGATCACGCATACCAATCTATCATTTTATTTTTTTTATCGATTACTTGATTCACACCCACAAATCAAATCATAGATTAATGTAATTGTATTTTCTATCTAAAATTTGAATCACACTTGGCAATCTATCATAAAGAGTCAATTTTCCATAATTTCAAAACTTAGTGATTGAAATGATTCTCAAACTTTTAGATCGATTTACTGCAGATATCAACCTAAGATTCAAACACCTCTCAATTTTTTTAATCATTCTACTTGACAAATCATCTGCAAGAAATTCTCATAATCAATAATGTCTTACTAGAAAGAACACAAGTTATGGCAGTCCCTTCCATTCAATTGTGATGGGTGATGATGACAGTAGCAAGCTTCCAAAACTCGAACCCACATGGGGCTGACATGCATGTGGCCCACGGGGATAATTATTTGCATTAAATTAATTTTCTGAAAGCCCGTCGTGCATCTGGTGGGTCAGGCTAAATAATTTATATGTCTATATCTGTATCATCAAGCACTGTTTCTGCTCTGCAAGTCAAATAAATAAAGAAGAAGTGATCAGGAAATAATAACGGTGCTTTCATAGATTCGTCGTCTTGTATAAAACTTGTGGGATATCTACGTGTAAAATGAGGAAAGAATCGCTAGATTTCAAAATGATTTTGGTGATGATCTACGCTGTTAAAAAAAACTAATAAAAGTTGTCAGTGTTTATGTTTGTAAGGTAGTGCGTGGGGCATGTGTGTATACGTACATAAACATAACGATGAAAAGGAGAGCAGAGCAGAGGGACTCAGAGGACGCCTTTACTGTGCACTGTGGGGCGACAAAAAGGCAATTCATGCTCCCCCACAACCCATTAAATCTCTCTATTCAGTCATAAATTAAAAAATGTCCCAGATCTGGTGCTGCATTAGTTATTGATGGTTAACACTCGGGATTTGGTGGGTTGGTTATAAGTTGTTACAGGAGATGATTGTTGGAACTTGGGATGATTGATTTCTCTGTAAGTAATGGAATTTGGTGGAGATTTTACTTACTATATGTAGAAATTAGTTATTGATAGTTATGTTTAAAATTTAGTAGTGTATGAGGTCTAAGGTGAGATGATCGTTGAGAAGAATGCATTTAGTTGAAGCAATAAATTTATTATTTGGACAAAATAGAATTTTTAGTTGGGGAATCTTTAAATTTGATGAGTAAGTATATTTAAGTATGATCATGTGTGTATAATAGAAATGAAGATGGGCTCGTGGTTATGGAGCCAACTAAAAAGTAACTCATAAAAGGAGAGTTCTCAAAAAAAAGTTTAAGTGACTCCCTGGTATGAATTGCTTTTTAGTTGGTTGCATAGATGTTTCTAATGATGGTAGTCTTGTCACCAGCCATTTAATTCTTCTTTTTTTTAAAAATCATTTATTTATACTTGTTATATTAATGTGTTAGGAAGTTATACTCAAGCCTTATCTCTAACTATTCTAGATAGCGATTGGATATGACATGTGCATTTATAGTTGTATTCATGATTTACTTCTAGGTGTTTGAGATAAGGGTTGGTTAAGGTATTGCATTTATAGCTAAAATATAGGTTTAAGTGGGAAATATATTGTCTTCACTTGCCTCTATTTTTTTGAGAAAAATCTCTTTCAAGGTGTGGCTGTTCTTTTTTTAATTTGTAGGAGCTCAAGCTTATACTCTAGGTAATTATAGGGCTACCTACCCACTAGGACTTGAATATTTGTTTTGTTTACACATTGTTCCAACTAATCAACCCAGCCTAATAAATTATGTCTCCCCTTTATTTTATTTTGGTATATGAGAGAAGAGTATACCCTTATACTTTTCTCATTTTATTTTATGCCAGTTTATGTGGATATCATTAATGCATAGTCTTAGTACACAATTGGAGACTTCTGACACTCGTTGACCCAAAATCTAAATTCATAATGAGCTACTATATCATATCAATTAGTTCAAAACATTCTCAATCCAATTCCTAGAGCATTTCCTATCTTGGATTATGTTATGCCTTGCACACACCCAATTTTGCCCAAGAAAAATAAGGATCACCTTTTTTATTTGAGTCCTTGATCATGTTTTGTCTCTTTAGATCATTTGGCTTTCTCGATGACCATGATCTTAGTCTCCAGTCTTGGTTGGTCAAGTTGATTTGGTCATAGTTAACCTTAGAGTGGTTTAAATTTGCTTCAAGAAGTCTTATCTTGTTGCTTGGTTCACTTAGTCTATGAAGTTACCACCCATGTTGCAAGAAGTGAATCCATTAGGTGTTTGATATTTTCATGACTATGGTTTGTTAGTAAGGTTTGATCTTTCTTTGTCAAAGTTGTGGGTCCTAAATCAATTAGCATTGATTTGGTTTTTAATAGTTCATGTTGAGGAGGGTAGGTCAATCTTATCAAGGTTTGGTTTGATATTGACATTCTTAACTTGCTTAAGGTTCCTATGGAGATTTATGGTAGAGGATATGTTTTTTTCATTTGGAATCTGCTTGGGGTTGAATTTTTGTTGGTGTAAGATTCTTCAACCATCTTTGGGTTTTCATATACCTTCCTCATCTATCTAAGCCTCATAGATATCTTATAAACCCTCTTATACACTTGAGAATTCTCCAAACTACCTAAAACCCTTATTATGGACTTAAAAACCTCAAACAAACTTTATAATACATTTGGGCACGAAGTAATTAAAATTTGTAACTTGGACGGAAGGTAATTTTGTAATAAAAATTTATATTCTAACTATTAAATCTAGGTCTTTGAATCTCAACTGTAGATGGTACAGTTAAATGCATGTTATTGAGGATTTGTATGTCATGATGTCTTACCAACTATTAGAGTCTTATAGGTGGTTACAAGTTCCAACCCCATTTTCCTATGTAATTGGCCTCACATGTATGGTCTCTATTGTAGGGTGTCGTAGAATTGTGATGGCATGCAAAATTTGATCTTTTTGAAATATGTTTGATAATGTTGTCATAAGGTAGAATATTTTATTATTTTAGCCTTTTATATGTAAATAATGTCATATGCTTGACTTTATTTTTTGTTTCCTAGCTTGAGCATTTTGATGGTGATATATGGGCCACTTGAGGGCATCATGAGTAATTTACATTATGTTAAGGAAACTAGGAATCTAAGGCCAAGTGTGTGTGTTTGATTTCTAGTTGATATTATGTGATAACTAAAAGTGGGTGCATTTCACTATATTATGTAATTGGGTGTTACACTGTTAGCAATAGCTCTATGTACTTGCACCTTCAAATTTGATGAGAAGTATACTTAGGTACTATTAAGTGTCTATAATAGAAATGAAGGTAGTAGTCTTACCAAGAGTTTTTTTAATTCTTCATTTTTTTTTAATATTTGTTCTATTCATGTTTAAGAGAGATACACTTAAGTCTTATCTCTAACTATTCAAGGTAAAGATTGGATAAGGTATAAGCATTTATAGTTTTACTTGGAAATATGTAAGATAAGGGTTGGTTAAGGTATGCACATTTATAACTAAAATATGGGTTGGTTAAGGTATATGCATATATATCTAAAATATATGTGATGGTTAAGGTATATAATTGGTGCAGGGGCACCTAAAGGATCAAAACAGTTTACAATGCCATCAATGCTTGATGAATGTAATCCAAGGTCTATATGGCCTAAAATTGATGTAATTAGGCCTTTTAAGGCTCAAGGATGTAATAGGTTGGATGATAGAGTTAATAAGCTCTATTGATCTAATGGGGGGATCATAGGACTTGAGTAGTTAACAAGTGCACTAGTATGGAACCATGGAGTGTAATGAGTGTTCTTGGTTATATTTTATGTAATAAGGCATAAAAAGCCAATACATGTAATGGTTGGGGGTCAAATTGTCAATTTGTGCAAAATTGTCATTTTGTCAAAATATTGTCAAAAGTTGCTCATAATGGGAAAATATGTAATAAGGGTGTCTAGATAGGGGAATTAAGTAATTCAAGACATATTTCATGTATCAAAGGAAAATGAAGGCATTTTGAGTCAGTGGGAAGGTTTGTGAGTCAAAATGATTAAAGTTAACTAATTCAAATTTGAATCCTAACGGCTAGTTAGGTTCAAATGGTCGTTTGGGTGGTTCTGATGGTTTTGTTCAATTTTTTGAAGGAAGAATGATTGAGTATGTGAGAGGAATGTAATGGTTTAGTTCTGATAATAAAACCAATTCAGATTTCCTACGACTTTTATCAAGTTTGGAGTTGTTTGTTCATAGTTTAGTCTTCATTCTATGCAATAGAAACTACATTCTAATGTTCTGATAGGCTATTTATGCATGTTTCAATACATTAGAAGAGTTTTCCAATCCATTTTTCAAGTCTTTTATTGATTGCCTTGAAGACAGTGTTGGGAAATTTGTAATAGTTTGAGAGTCTTAATGGAATGAGACCCATTCTACCTTTTGTTGTTACTGTTCCTTGTAGAATGGGTCATGACATATGTATTTTAGTGTCTACTAACAATATTTGATGCAAAAAGTGTCATTTTTAGAATTTAGTAATCTTTCCTTGGTTGTTTTATTTAATTTGAGGATAAACCAAGGTATCCTCCTTTTATTTATTTTAGGATATTCCTATAGGAATCTCTACATGTAATTTTGCCCTCTATTCCAAGTGGGAGGACAACTCATTTCTTGTAATTCCTTTAATAAGGAAATTAGTTTATTCCTCCTTATGAGGATGCTCACACTTGGCACACACTTAGTATGAATGTGGCATTCACTCACATGGGAGTTACATGCAAACTCCTTCACTCATCTCTACTTAAGAGATGCTTCTCCACACACTTGACACAATTTTTTCACATTCCTTCACTCAATTTTCTTTATTCACATAATAGTTCTCTCATTATTGTATTGAGCTTCTTGCTCATACTCTATCTCTCTCTTTAGGCTTTTCTTGCCTCATTCATAATACACAAGGGGGTTTTCTTTGCTTTTCCCCTTTCAAAAATCTCTTGGCTCTTTGTTGGGATTCTTGGAGCATTCTCATGTTTTGATGATTGATCTTGAAACTTTATCTCATATTTGGCTTATGGTAAATTCCTTCTTTCACTTCACTTTCTTAGATTATTTCATGAACTTATTTTCATTCTTTTAATACTTCTAACATGGTATCAGAGCTATTTAATCCATGTTTAAGTGTTTTGTAGGAAGGTGTCATTTGAAGGAGCAAGCTCTTCTTGTTGATCTAATATTTGTTGCAGCTCTTTCTTGTTCTTTTTGTTCTTTTAGTTTTTTAGTTTCTAACCCTCTTTGGAAGGCTTGCCTCCAGAGAGTAGATTTTTGAATTTTTTTGGGGGGTTTGGTCGGTTCTCTGCCAAACCCAACTTAGCTTCTTCATTTAATCTCATGTTTTGCATGGTTTCTCTAACCTTTGTTTGCAGGTTTCATTTATATCATTTACTTCTAGTTTACTCATTTAGATTTTAATCTTCTTTCTAACAAGTTTTCCTGCAATTTTCATCTTCATTTCGGTTCACAAGCTTTTCTAATCTTTTGTGTAGGATTCAAACTAACTATTTCATTTCAGTTTTTCTAATCTCCTTGCATGCGCGTTATTTTGTTATTCTAATCTTTGATCTTGCATGGTTCATATTTAAATCTTTCTTGGCTCTCATGAGTTTTTATCTTCAATTGTGTTTCTTCTTTTTGTAATCTTTAATCTAATCTCTTTGTTTCAATTTAATATATCTCTGTTATCTTAACTATACATTCTTTTCATATCTCTTGAAAAAAAAAGTTGAAGAAGAATAATCCATTTTATGTTTTATGCTACAGTAAAATAAAAATAAATCTCAAAAAAATGAGATATGGGTTTTGTGCAGAATGAGCCCACTTAGCTCTCAAGTGAGAAGTTTCCAAAACTTCACCACCATTTGAGAGCAGTGACCAATCTTTGTCGCTCTCTAGTTGATAATTGTTATAAACATTTTTTTTCAAATAGAGAGCTGCGTTTTTTTATTTTTTTGGCAGATATCTCTATTTAAGTATTTACTCTTGCAGTTGCATTTTCCATCTCTTCCTGTTGTTTTTCTCCTTATCTTCAAATCTTTTAAAAATCTGTTGTTTAATATTCATTTTATTTGTTGTTTGAAACTTCATTTAGCTCGTTGACAAATCTTTCCCAGGCCAGCCTATACTTTGGTTTATACTCTCTCCCCTCTCCCTGCGCGCTCCCTTCTCCTTTCCTTCTACATTGATCACTCAATAAAGGTCACCCCATCTTTCATTTGATACAAACTCATTCTGATCATTATGATCTTTTTGCCAAGTAGGCCAATGTACTGGTATAATAATAGCTTCTTTGCTTTCATTTCTTCCATTTGGCACTAATTTTGGTTTATAACAGTTCTTACATACGTTACAAGTTATTATTTCTATTTTTTTTGGTATATACAGGTTTCTTACAGCTCTTATAGTCCTTATAACGTTTCTTATCTTTTTTATATCATCTAATCATTATTCTTTTTTCCAGACAAATATAGGTTTCATTACGTTTTTTAATCATATCTTGCAGCACTATTATTAGTCGCTCTAATTAGTCATTAGATTCTTTTTTATTTTTAGCAAAATTTATTCAAATTTGTTCAACAAAAATTTTAAACGTTAAAACAAAAATCAATTTTGAGTTCACCGTTGTTACTTAAAATTATGTTTCTAACTTAATTTCTCATTTCAAAACTCTATTTTCTACCATCAATCGTCTTGTGTGTTATAATTTAAATTCACTAATATTAAATGTCTCATCATTATTTTTACATTTAAATTCAAAATTTAACATATTTAATCATTTTTTAATTAATTTAATAAATATTTAATTGTTAATTTTCACTATTTAGATCTTTGTTAACTTTAAGTTAAATTGCATCTTTTCATTCATTAGCCATCTATTATTATTGTTTTTGATATTATTTTAGTGTACATAATCATTTTAATAATTTAATTCTTGATTGCTTATTTCATCATGTCTACAATTATCCCTAAAATTAAGTTAACTAGTACAAATTATCATGCATGGAAAACACATATTTCATTTATATTTTGTTTTAAGCATTTGCTCCAAGTTGCTATAGATGCGTCTATTGAACCAACTGCCACTGCTTCTTAGACAGACATAGATGCATGGCAAGTTAAAAATGAAGAAGCCCTTGGATTAATTGATCTTTCGGTTATTCCTGATTTATATGTCTTAATTGGACATTGCACCAAAGCCCATCAAGCATGGGGCATTTTACAATAAACTTATGATAACTCCATTGAATCACGTAAGATTCAACTTCAACACAACTGTGAAGATGTCAGGTATATTGATTTTAAATCTATGGATAAATTCTTACTTAAATCTGATGCTATTAAAACACAATTAAGTGGTATAAATGTTTTTTATTAAGGAAAATAGGTTTTAATGGGGCCCTGAAACCCTTACAGAGTTAAAAGCTTAACAAAGATATAGCATTGAAAGTTTACAACAACAAAGTAGCCATAGCAAAAAGAACAACCAGTCACAGTCCACTAGCAAAGCAAATGAAAAAACCAAAAAATAGAACCAGGGATAGAAACAAAAAACCAGGACAAGCACAAAGCCAGGAGAGAGGCTCAAGCAAACTCTCTGAGGATCTCTGCCGCACGAATCTCAAGCTCAGATGCCTTATCCACTGCCTCCTTAAGGTCAACTAGATCTTTATCGAGTTCCTAGGTGTCCTTCTTCATAGTGATGGATCTTGTTCTCTTCCTTGGACCATCCTCCAGAGTTTATCTTTACTGCTATTGGGAGACTCCTCCTTGCTACCCATGTGTTCCTCTATTTTACTAATCAACACCTTTATGTTGTCGTTTGAAGCTTTGAGAATGATGTAGCTTTGTTCAATGATTTTTTGCAAGGTTCCCTCCACGCTCTAAACTCTTTTCTTCACTTCATCCATTTTATTTTCCATATCATTCTTCTCCTCAGTAAGCCTGATCTTGCTGCTACTATCCTCCCTCTCCAACCTGCCCACCCTAAATTTTAACTCCTAGATTTTGTGGTAGGTCCATTTAGTAGTTCTATAGCTATCAATGACACTATTTTTGGCATTGTTGAGCACATCCATCTGAGGGTTTTCTTTTGTGATGTCGCTCAAAATAACTAGGGCAGGGTCAATAAGGTCCTTCATTTGAATTTTTCCCTCCTTATTCTCCTTAACCAAAGTTTTCATCATTTCCCTCTTTAAACCCATCCTGACAAAAACATTATGAAAATTTCTCTAGACCACACTCTTCTCTTTATTTGTGATCTTGCAGGTGTACTGGTTAGTCCCATGATCATCACAGTCCTTCTTGTGGTCATCCTCTCTCCCCTGACTCTCCTCTTCCTCTTCACTATTCTTCCCCTCCTCTTGTCCTTCCTCCTTATTTTCTTCTTCAAACTTCTTCCTTTTTCTCTGCTTCCTGACATAATTGACATCAGGATCCTCTTCTATGTCCGCAGGCATCTTAATTGTAATGTTTCTCTTTCCTTTCTTCTTCTCCTTAATTTCCTCCTCCTCGTCAGCACTTTCACCCTCCGTTTCCATGCCCTCTGCCTCCTCATCATAATCTCTATTAGAAGAGATCTCAATGCTCTGCTTAGGTTCAGGTTTCTCCTTTTTCTCCAATTTCTCTTTTTTAATCTTCTTTTTCCCCTTTTTAGTGTGAGGGGTGGCCTCTACATCCATGTCTGAATGCATATCTTGGCTTTCCTCAGTATCAAAAGGGATAAACTCTTCTTCTCCCGAGTCTAACTCCTCATCTAAGCCCTCCTTCCCCACTTTCCCTTGCTTAATTTCTTTTCCTATAGTCCTAGCCTTGAAAAATTTGTAAATCAACAGCAAGAGCCCCTCATGGAAAGAAGGGTTGCCAATAGGCTTCTCCCTGTTGTCATTGATATTCTCATTGATAGACGAATAAAGGTAAAAAGGGATAGAGATTTTTGCCCCAGACCTGAAATGGTTGAGAAGCACAAAGTGGTAAGAGTAGATGCAGTCGAATCTCATGTCCAAGGAGATGTACTTGATAATCGCCCTTAGCACAAACCTCCACAACGGTTTAATGGACATCGACAGGTAGTAGGTTCCCTTCTTCACTAGAGCCTTCTCCTCCTCCTTTCCTTTGGTAAATTCCAACACTGCCTGACCCGAAATGTGCCTATCTCTGTAGAATTTCTTCCCAATAATGGGGATGCCCGTAACCGATATAAATAGTCACCAATATTAAGTGGTATAAATGTTACTTTAACTGATATTAGATTAATTACTATCATTCTAAAGAAATGTCTTCCTAAAGAATTTCAACAGTTTATTACTAACATACATTCTCAGCTTGCTATTCCTAGTTTAGCCCTTAATTAACTCATGGTATATTTCAAAATCTTTTACGTCAAGAGGAAGCAAAGTTATTGCAATTTGGTACTCTTAGATCTTTTGAACATGCTTTTGTATCTAAGCATCAAAATCAAAATAATAGATCTTATAATCATAATACTTCTAATAATAATCATAATTCTCGTAATAACAATTATAATCATCATAACAATAATAATCCTCATAACAATAATAATAATCATAATAATGGTTATCATAATAGACCCCATTGCAATTATTGTGAAAAAGATGGTCATGTGATCAATAATTGTTTTAAGAAACTCAAACATGAGAAATCATCTACTCCTAATTTAATCAAAAGTCTCATAATAATAACTCTTGTCAAGCTTTTGTTTCTCGTTATGGGATGTTTAATCCTCACTATGATAAATCTACTATTTGGGATGAACCCTATGATGATGGCTATTCTTGGAAAAACCCTCTAGATTACTATCTTCCTACACAAACAACTTTAATTCAAAATGATTCTATGTTATCGCCTTATGATGCATTCCAATTTGATGATATTGTTGAACAAGAAGAGGAAATTATTTCTAGCTTTCTTAATGTCACTTTGCCTTCTTTTGATTATCCTATTAAAGATATGTTTATTACTCAAGATGAAATTCATGATGAAGGTACTAATTCTATGATTGTTGTGGAGGTTAATGATAATGATGATAATGCTTATAATAGCTCTCCTCCTCTTGATATTTCATATTATGATGAATACATTACATATTTGTTTTATGCAACTGAAGATTGTATTACTAATTCTATGACTGATGATTCGTAATATGATTTTTCTTTCCAAAGTGTTACTGATTCAGCACTAGGAGATCCCAATGATGGGAGCTCTACTAGTGGTTATTGCCTTATTGTAGGCTCAAGTGTTGATCCATCTCCATCTCTATTTTCTATTGAAAATGAACATTTAGAATGTACACATGCATCTCAAAAATCTCACTGGTCACTTGAAGATTTGGGCTCCCCTCAACAAGCACATAAACCTTTGTTTTCTCAAAGTGCTATTCACTTAGCCAAAAGTCCTATGTACCATTCAAGCTCCAAAGCACAAGTTGAAGAAATGCAAGGATCAAGCCAATGACATCCTAGTGAAGACTCTTTCAAAAGAAACATCTCAAAATCATTGTAAACACTTGGGTTTGATACCTATTGATGTAATCACCCCAAGTAAAGATTAAAGGGGGGTGTTAGAATTTAGTAATATTTCCTTGGTTGTTTTATTTAATTTGAGGATAAACCAAGGTATCCTCCTTTTATTTATTTTAGGATATTCTTATAGGAATCTCTACATGTACAATTTTGTCCTCTAGTCCAAGTGGGAGGACAACTCATTTCCTGTAATTCCTTTAATAAGGAAATTAGTTTATTCCTCCTTATGAGGATGCTCACACTTGGCACGCACTTAGTATGAATGTGGCATTCATTCACATGGGAGTTACATGAAAACTTCTTCACTCGTCTCTACTTAAGAGATGCTTCTCCATACACTTGACACAATTTTTTCACATTCCTTCACTCAATTTTCTCTCTTCACATATTAGTTCTCTCATTATTGTATTGATCTTCTTGCTCATATTCTATCTCTTGGCTCATTATTGTATTGTATTTAGGCTTTTTTGTCTCATTCATAATACACAAGGGGTTTTTTTTCCTTTTCCCCTTTCAAAAATCTATTGGCTCTTTGTTGGGATTCTTGGAGCATTCTCATATTTGGGTGATTGATTTTGAAACTTTATCTCATATTTGGCTTATGGTAAATTCCTTCTTTCACTTTAGTTTCTTGGATTATTTCATGAACTCATTTTCATTCTTTTACTACTTCTAATAGTCATGAAGTGCAAGGTTGATTCCCTAAGGTAGAAATTGATGGTTGAAGCGGGTGCATGAATAATGCCATGGTGAAGGTTTGAGAGTTTTTCCTTTATAATGACCACTTTTTATGGTGGAATATATTTTGGTATGTTGGATGAATGGTGAGACAAATTTTATTGAAGTTTGGAAGTGATTGAAGAAGGTATTTTGAGGAAGCCCTAGTCTTAAGGGCATAAGAGTGAATGTTTGATAATTGACCAGTCAAATGGGCATGGATGATCAAATGGGTATGAAAATGGGTTTTTTGGGATCATAATGAAATACTACTATTGGGTTTGGGGTCTTAGATCTGAGAAACATTGGTAGTCCCTTTGTAAAAGTCACCTAATTAGGCCTATTTGTGTGAGTAGCAAGGTATTGTCCGTACAAATGGTCCAAAGGAGTAGTACTTGCATTTTGGGTATGTTATGCAACTTCAAAAAGGTTGTCAAAATATGTAATTATTTTGGGAGTGTTTTAGAGAATTTTAGAGAAAACCTTGGATTACCCACTGAACAGGGCTACTAGGATTAGGCTTAGTTGTAGTTGGGTAAGGTTTGTTGATAAACCAATTGTGTAGGTGAATGCAGTCTAATGCAACATGTTGAATGGGAAGTAAGGATATCATAGAAGGTGATACAACAAGTTGTTGTAGTTGGGAACCAAGTTTGGGTGTTTGAGAGGATCCTAGTGAAGGAAGAAATGAGATTTAACCTTGGGGTTTTGAATATTATAATTGGCAGACCATTTGTACCATTGAATTGATCTTGTTGGGGAAAATACCTCTACATCAATAATGCATTTAAGGAGAAATAATCATTGAGATCATATATTTTAGGCATGACTACATTTGCATCAATTACATGCTATTTGTGTTAGTAACAAATCAATCACAATACATAATTAAAAAACAATTATTCTATAGTTGAAAATCATTGTTCTAATATGATAATTTTAAAAATATCATCCATTTATTTTCCTATTGACTCATTTAGGGAACGATCATCATGGAATTTTTTTTTTCCTTTTTATGTCTTGAAGTTGTTACATTTATTTCAAGCCTTTGATGTAAACTTTAAATGTGATTCGAAATGTTCCATCCAACAAGACACTGGTAAAAGGAAAATCTATAAAAATATAGAGAAATCTTATCTCATCTAAAACCAACTTGAGTAAAAATTAAATTTTTCATCCACCAAATAATAATTTAAGAGGATATAAATATGAAAATCTGAAAAATCTAACGTAATCTTAACTCATCTAGTACCAACAAAAAAATACATTTTTTTTGTCTTCCAACTAATAATTAAATATGCTACAAGTTTCAAATCTAATATCACCAAAAAATGAAAAAAAACTGCAAAGTTTGGAAAGGCTAGTTGAATTGCAAATTATTTATTTTCAACAAGTAAGATTGTCATGTGTGTTTTGTTGTTGGATCTAGAAAAGTTTCTAATCTTTTCTTATTGCTCTCTCTCTCTCTCTCTCTCTCTTAGAATTACTTCATCGATAGAAATTTTATTGCTACATGTTCATTTTTCTATTTGTTAGGATTTGAGACATCAAAATTTTACCCTTGTTTTAGTTCCTTTGGTATGGATTTATGATTGCTAAGCATTCTCCCACAAAGTTATGAGTTTCAATTGATAGTAGTTGGACCTTCTTCTAGTGAGTTATTTTACAAGTTCTATCAGTTATTTTATTAGTGACATCTTCTCTGTAAAATAAAAGACATAAAGGTTGCTCCATAGGAAATGTCTTAATAGAATTTTTATGTAATTCCTACATAGCATATACGAGAAATCTGTTTTAGTCAAAATTGGTATCTAATATAATGGTGAGAGATGATTCTATGTTTTGTATCTTTTTATATCATTTTTCTCAAACTTGGGTTAAGAATTTTATGTTTGATATGCTACAAACTTTGATTTGAACTTGACTCTTTCCATTACCTAGGATACATGTGAGAACTATGATATGTCTATTTAATGAATGATGATATATTATACAATTGCTTACAATTATATGTGGAATGTGATGGGAATTGAATAAGTGGTATCGTATGTAATGTTTTGTATATTAACATGTTGTGCAACATCTCAACCAAGCTTACCAAAGTAGTTCCTACAATAATAGTTTAGGTTGAACAAGTCAATAGGTGGTTTGAATATCCTAAACCGCTATAGAGTTCTATTATCTGAAGACCTCTTCAATTCTCAACCAATCACTGTAAGTAGTGCCAATTACTATTCAATTATGTTGTTGCAAGTGGATATTTATACTTTGGATATGGTTATGTGATGCAATCCTATTAGGACTCTAGGTTGTTTATGTTTTTACTAATCATCAACAAATATCTTCCTAGAAAAAAGTAACAGTACCAAATAGTTATTTGATGATTTATTACTTTGTATATTATAAATAAGTTTGAGTAGAACTTGAAGAGGTTAAGATTTCTTTTACATATCTTTTCAAGTGTATTTCATGTTATGAATAGAAACATGTATGAATTTGAATGATATGAATATATGATTTGTTGAGCTAGCTTACTTTATATTTTTGTTCATTTGATATTGTATTACCCAAGGAGGTCCCACTTGAGGTAACATATCTCTAAATTCTATTTATGCATATTAATTAGATACTTTCATTATATTTTCATACTTAGTTTAAGCATAGAATTCTAATTGTTTCAATAATCATCATGTAGAAGCATTTTTGTTCTTATATAAGTATAGCTCATAATCATCATTTTTGAGTGGCTTTATTATACGTATTATTGTTCTAGATGTTTTATTGTTAATTTATATATTTTTAAGTTTATTACTTTCTTGTAATCATTTTTCATCAAATTAGGACAATAATCCATATAAAGTCATATTGCACATGTTGTGTAGACTCATTTCAAGTATACATTCCTAGGTTGACAATATAAATGTAATTTGTAGTCCATTAAGGGTTTCTTAGTCTTGGATAGTTAATTCTTGATTTTTGGAAGCTGATAGGATGATTTGAATTGCAAGTAGGAGAGGAAGCTCTACATTTTTAGCATATTTCCCAAGGATGGTGTCAAACTATGAAATTAGTTGGGTTATTTAGTATTCTTTTGTACTTTCCTAGGAGAAGAATTTATTATTCAATATTTAGAACCTTTAGAAATTAAAAAAAATCCAAAGTCTTTACTATCCATGTGTAGGTTAACTGGAGTACACTTTTTTAAGATACGCGAATACTAAGAGGTGGGTTGAATCAATGTATTGGAAGCTAATAGGATGAGTTGAATTTCAAGTGGGAGAGGAAGCTCTACATTTTTGGCATATTTCCTAGGGATGGTGTCAAACTATGAAATTAGTTGGGTTATTTAGTAGTCTTTTATAATTTCTTAGGATTAGAGTTCATTATTCAATATTTAGAACCTTTAAAAATTTAAAAAACATCTAAAACCTTTACTAGCCATGTGTAGGTTAACTAGAGTACACTTTTTTAACACACAAGAATACTAAGAGGTGGATTTCATCTAATCTCAATTTCCTTTTAAACCACACCTTTCTTCATAGATAAATAGAGATACAATCTAGGGAAAAAAATATTCAACACAAATGCATAAGTGAACACCATATTTATGTTGAAAATCCAACAAAGAAAAAACTACGGTGATAAGTTCATAAATAAAATATGATTACATTGAGTTTTATGGGCTAAAACCTAAAGGAAGTTGTAACTCTCTAAAATATAGTTTTATGGCTACAACTAAAGGATGTTTACTACTTATTAAGAATAACAAGACTTATAGAAAGAGGATACAACCTCAAAATAGCATGAATATTTGTTAAGCTTCCACCACAATATATCCAAACCATCAACTACCTCCAAGTCACTACCTCTAACACACTATCAAACTTATTCAAATGTAGATACATTCATCTTACTATTTTCAAGATGCATTAAGAACATATTTGCACACTCCACAATCCACAACTTCTTACAATTGATTTGATCTTTCATTTTTATTCTATGTAAGCACCAACAACCTTCTCCAAGTCGACCAAGATGAAACATGTAGTCATGAAACATACATTGGCCAAAGAGGTCAGCCCCAAACACTATTTTGGTGGAAGCGAAGTAAATGCAAACTGAGGTAAGATAGAAGTAAAAGAAAAAAAATATATCACACAAATCTATTTGGGTGTAAGCATTAGAGTTAATGCAAATCTCCCAAGTCAGCCTAGAACACACTTAGCCTTTCATCCAAATCTTATAGTCAACAAAAAATGCTAGAGATACTAGGAAGCATTATGCATAGCACATAATAACATCATATGACATTCATCAATATTCTAGTACCATTCTTCCATACTACCATGTTCAATTGAGCTGATCTAACAAAAAGATTTTAAGAACCCTACCATCACTTGGAAACCAATCTTACACAAACTTGCATAGGCAGTAGTGCATCAAGAGTATATGTTCCCATGGTGTTTCCCTTGATGTCAATGAGTGGGGAATTCAATTCTTAGTTGAGTAATAGTACCATGAACATCTCATCTAGATCCATATCTTGTATACAAGAATTTAGGGTTATAACTTATGCTTACCTCTTTATCCCCTTGAGATGTAACAATCATGTTCATACTTGTGGTACACCCAAGCACCTAAAACTTGAGGATAAGTAATATATATACCAATATGATCAAGCCCCCTATTAGTGAACATATTTTTCCTTTGAAAATACATGCAAAGAATGACTCAGAATGCCTGAACAGAAGAATGAATTCCACCAACAGTTGGAGAATTTATCATTGAGTTGATAAATTACCTCTTAATTGAGAGGTACAAATCCCTCTTAGTAGATATGCAATGAATAAAACAATAATATGCTTTTAACCAGAAAGCAATGAAGGCATTAACATCTACTCATAACCATACAAGTAGATGCATAGAATTAAACACAAGGGTGGATGCAAGAAAATGATACAAATCCCACTCCCTTATACTCACAAAGGATCAAGAAATAGAAATAAAGAGTGTTGTTCCTTTTCAACAAATAATTTAATCTGAATTCAAAGCTTCAACATTAAATACATATGTAGCCTAACACAACCAAATGACATTGAAAAATAATAACAATGAGACACAAATCATTATAATCTAAAAGAAATATCAATATATTTCTAGGTTCATAAATATCTCTTTTATTTCTTCTAATTCCAAAATGGTGAGTTCACGAACTTCTCTTATGTACATCAGACTATGTTGAAAAGAAAAAGCCCCCTTTACAATCAGAAAATCAAAGAAATATTCTCCCCCTTTTTCCTCTAGCACCCCCGACTCTCCAAAAAAGAAGAAGAACCCTTTCTTCTTCTTCATTTCTTCTATAAATAGTTTTATGGAATGATTTTTCAGTTCTAGTAACTTTTTAAGTTATCCATAACTGATTCTTAAAATTGTTTTAATCATCCTTTCCTTCCCAATGCTTTTCTCTTTTAGAAGTAGATATATTTATAAACTATTAATAAAAAAGTTTATAAGGATATAGATTAACATATTTAAATGATATTTGAACAAGTGACATTTGAATGTATTAACCCAAAATGAAAATATTATTTTTGTTGGGCGGACCAAAAATATTTTTGATAGTTAAATTCAGTCTCTATTCGGGGAAGGGGGGGGCATAACTTTTTATCCCATTGTTGGATCTTTCTAATTTTTGGATATGTTGGAAAAATATTAGGTTTCTAAGTTCTCACTAGAGATATTTTTGAAATAATGTCTGAGTAAAAATTTATTTGGTATAGAGTGCGGGCCTATAAAACTGTCATGAAATCAGACTTGCTAAGTTAATGTTGCCGACAACTTTCACATCATTTACACTTGGTTAGAGATCGAGACCAATAATGATGATTATGACAAAGGAAATTGTATTTTACAACCAATGGCATAGGAATTCACTATTATTTGGTTAATCCCATAAGAATGATTTAACTCTTTCATCTCTCCAATCACATGAATAGGTGCCACTCTCCTTGGAAAATGAGGATATACTTTTAGTATTTATCTTCAATCTTTTGCATTACCAATATGTTAGAAAGTAAAGTCCACCGAGATAACTGAGAGGGGGGGGGGGGGGGTGAATCAGTTATCTGATAAATACAACTTTTATCAACCTCAATAGAATTTAACCATGTAAGAAATGTAATCAACAACCATAGAAAGATATACATGCACAATAACACAATGACACAAGATATGTTGACTAGGGAACCTCTTGATCAAAGAGTAAACCCCAGTGGGAATGATGCCCAAAAATGATGCACTAATATGAAAGTTCCTTGTGAGAGGATGGAATCTGTTAGGAGTCTTATGAAATACATTTAGTACATATGAGTCCTTGTTAGGAGACTTTGAATCCCTGTTAAAATATTCTAACTCTGTTAAGAGTTATGGAAGACAGAAGGACCCACCACCCAAATAGCTTCAGGGTAAGATCACTGAACTCACTATCCAAATGATCTTTTTATTACTCAATAGAATAATACAAAAAGATTACTAATCTCAACAATTCAATAATCCTTCTTTGACTATGCCAAACCGCACCAACTGCTTCTTTAGATCTCAATACCAGATCTCTATACTTCGCATATCCTCTTTCCACAAATTAGCTTTCACAATTTCTTCATTCAATCTTACATACATACATATTACAACAAGGAAAACATTCCTTCCTTTATACCATAGTTAAATAATTAAAAATGAGTTGGCATACAAATTACAAAATAAAAGTTCCACATGTTACATAAAAATTACACAAAACTGTCGGCTTCCAATTTAGATAATTCTTCACTCGTGCGACCTCAAATCTTATGCTCATGTCCACATCACTAAAATCATGTCTTCAACTACCTCATAACTACACATGATCAAATTCCATCTTGACTAGGATATATCATCCGATTTCCACAAACTGCTACTTGGGAACACTATCTAAATACTACTTCCACTGATTTCCTCATAACTATCATGAAAAAATGAATTTTCATCTGCGCTCTTAAACACAATCTTACAGAGCATCATAGAGTAAGTCCTTAACTCCGCATAGCTTCATCTTTAATATCCCAAGTGCGCTAACTCAAACACCATCTGCTTCTCTACTAATCTCCAATAGATCACTATGTTGACATCAATGACAATCACAGTCATGAATGCAACAACAACTGTTACAGAATGGATGCAAATACTCTTCCATAGGATATATTTAGCATTCATTCCTAACAATCTCCCCCATTGGAATTGATGGCAACATAGATCAAAAAATATCCAAGTTCCATAAATCCAACACTACAACACTGCTGCTCTAAAAATGCTTTCAAGTCCTCTTCATCAATCAAATCTTGCTTCATTTTCCTATTCAGTTCTCTCCAACAGATGGTTTTTCATGTATACTTCTCCCCCATTGACATCAATGATAGATGTTTCATCATTATGTCAACAACAACTTCAATGTCAAAAGACACTATTCAAAAAATACATTCACTAGATTCCTCATGACTTAGCTCGGATACACATACTCCCCCATAGAGGAAGTACCAACATCTAGTCTAGAAGAAAGATAAGGCTCATATACAACTGAATGGATGCAACAATTTGCATCACTTCTCAAAAGTAGGCTGGGGCATAACCCCAAACATACCTCTTAGATACTCAAATGTATCCTTAGGCAAAGGTTTTGTAAAAATGTCTGCAATCTGCTCCTTTGTGCTTATATACTCAAGTCTGACTTCTTTCTCTACCACTTTCTCTCTGACTACATGATAATTTATCTCTATATGCTTTGTCTTAGAATGTAACACATGGTTCTTAGACATACTAATTGTGCTAGTGTTATCACAATGTATAACAACATGCTCAAAATTTTTTATTCCAATCCCCTTCAGCATTTGTTTCATCCAAATTATCTGATTACAATTGTTTGTTGCTTCCACATACTCTGCTTTTGTTGTGCTTTGTGAAATACAATTCTACTTCTTTCTTAGCCAAGAAACCAATCTTCCTCCAAGGAAAAATGCTCCACCACTGGTGCTCTTTTTGTCATCAACACTACCTCCCCAATGAGCATCTATATATGCACATAGGGTAAAATCATCAGATTTTTCATACCATAATCCATACTCAATTATGCCTCTTAAGTACCTTAGTATCCTCTTTATTGTTGTATAATGTGATTCTCTGGGTTCATCTTGAAATCTTGCTATAATTCCAACTGCATGTGATATATCAGGTCTTGTATGAGTCAAATATGGCAATCCTCCAATCATAGATTTGTACTTCTTCCATTGCAGGAGTCTCATCTATGCTAGATAACTTGTGTCCAGTTACCATAGGTGTTCCAATTGGTTTACAGTTCTCCATTCCAAATCTTTTCAATAAATCATTCAAGTACTTCGTCTGACTTACAAATATACCATCATTATTCTGTGTTATCTGCAATCCTAAAAAGTATTTCATTTCACCAATCATACTCATTTCAAATTCAGTCTTCATTTGTTCTACAAATTTATCACTGGCTTCATCTTCTCCTCCAAAGATCATATCATCAACAAAAATAACAATAACCAACAAACCATTTTCAATTTCCTTTGTGTATAGGTAGCTATGAGCTATGCCTTTTGTAAATCCTAACTTTAACAAATACTTATCCAATCTCACATACCAAGTTCTAGGTGCTTGCTTCAGTCCATATAAAGATTTCTTCAATTTACATACCATATCTCCTTCTTGAGTTAAAGGAAAACCTTCAGGCTGCTCAATGTAGACTTATTCTTCCAATTCTCCATTCAGAAATGCTGACTTCACATCCATTTGATACTTTGAATTTCTTGTAAGCTGCATAGGCCAAAAGCATTCTTACTACTTCAATTCTTGCTACCGGTGCAAAATTTTCTTCATAGTCAATTCCTTCTTGTTGTGAGTATCCTTTACATACCAATCTTGCTTTGTTCCTTACTACTTCTCCTTGTTCATTCATTTTGTTTCTGAATACCCATTTTGTTCCTATAACATTCTTATCTTTAGGTCTAGGGACCAATTTCCATGTCTTGTTCTTTTCAATTTGATCTAGTTCTTCTTTCATGGCTTTAATCCAATGTTCATCTTCACAAGCTTCACTAGTAGATTTAGGTTCAATTTGAGAAATCAAACACAACTGTTCTTGTACCTTATTTTGTGTTAGAACTCCTCTGTCTATGCTTCCAATAATCTTCTCAGTAGGATGATTCCTTGATAGATTCTTGTTAGGTGTCACTGTCCCAGTTCTTGTTTCTATTGTAGGTTCTTCAATGATTTCTTCACTATAGCTTTCATTCAACAAATCACTGTCAGTTTCATAGAATAATTTAGTAGTCTCTGGATTAGTTCTAGGCTGAGTTCCTTCATCTAATTCATAATCAAGCATTCTTTCCTGAATTTTGAACTTTTCATCAACTTTAACATTTGCGCTCTCAACAATAGTCTTAGTTCTCTTATTGTAACATCTATAAGCTTTTCTCTTCGATGAATATCCAAGAAATATACCTTCATCACTTCTAGGATCAAACTTTCCAATGTCATCATCTCTCTTAATATAACATTTGCTTCCAAAAATTCTAAAATACTTAACTGATGGTGCATGTCCAAACCATAGTTCATAGGGTTTCTTGTCTGTGTCTGCTTTGATTTGTACTCTATTCATTGTATACACTGTTGTGTTCACCACTTCTCTCCAAAATATCTTCACCAAGTCATTCTCAAATAACATAACTCTTGTTGCTTCAGTCACTAATATGTTTCTCCTTTCTGCAATACCATTTTGTTCAGGTGTCCTAGGGGCTGAAAACTGTCTCTCAATACCATTCACTTCACAAAAATTGTTAAATTATTTTGAAGTAAATTCTCCACCTCTATTTGATCTCAAACATTTAATCTTCATTCTAGATTCATTCTCAACTTTGTTCTTAATGATCTTAAACTTATCAAATGCTTCAGATTTTTCTTTAAGAAATGCAATCCACATCATTCTTGTAAAGTCATCAAAAATAATCATAAAATAGCTTTCTCCATAGAATCCTCTAGTCCTTGTAGGACCGCTCAAATCTGTATGAACAATCTCCAACTTCTCTAATGTTGTAAACTTCTTACTAGGAAATGAGGTTCTCTTCTGTTTAGCCATCACACATTCCTTGCAAATCATGTTAGTAGGCTTCATAATTTTAGGAAAATCTCTTACTGCAAGTGTAGTACTTACTGTCACAATGTTATCAAAGTTTATATGAAAAAATCTTCTGTGCCATAACCAACTATCATCAATCTTAGTAATCAAACATTTCATCTTAGTAGTATTCAATTGAAATACATTACCTCTAGTTCTAGATCTAGTACCAATCAAATTACCATCCTTGTCTTTAATTACACAAGTTTTCTTAGTAAACCAAACTTGATATCCCTTATCAACTAGTTGTCCAACACTCAAAAGATTATGTTTCAAACCATCCACAAAATAAACATCATCAATATTAGTCTTTCCATCAAGAGTAATAGATCCTATACCTTTAATCAAACAAGGTGCATTGTTTCCAACTCTAACAACTCCTCCATCATAATTGTTAAACTTTATGAAATTTTTCATGTCTCTAGTCATATGATGTGAACAACCACTATCTATAATCCAATCAAATTTCTTTTCTACTTGAGAAACTAAAGCCTTTTCTTCTTTAACTTCTATTTCAGGATTTTCTTCTTTAATTGCTACAAATCCTATGTCATCATTATTCTTAGTATCACTTTCACTCAAATATTTCTCCAAACTATCTTCAAGTTCTTCATCATTTGCATAGTAACATTCTTTAGATCTCCTAGGATTAAAGTTCTTCCTATACTTAACTCTCTTAGGACATTTAGATGCAAAATGACCAAATTCTTGACAAGTCCAATAGTTAAAGATTTTCTTACTGTCTGGTTCTCTTTTCACAAGCAAGGCAATACCTTCTTCAATCTTCCTATCTTCTTCATTTCTAGATCTGCTACTTCTAGCATAATCTCTGCTCACACTTATGCTTCTTGACAAATTAGGGAAAACACTAAGAAAACTGAATGCTGTCTTCATTCTAGGTAAGTCTCCTAATAGCCTTAGGTTCATCTCTTCTACTTCCAATCTTCCAAGAAAATTCTCTCTGGTAAAGTTTGTAGTACAAGGTATAACTTGTTCAATCATCTGTGTTGTCTGCTTAAATGCAAGAGTCAATGTCTTCAAAATTTTCCATATCTCTTCATTCTCTGTCTTGGTTCCTCCACAAGATTTTATACCTACAACAATCTTTGACATTATACCAATATAGCTTCTAACAGATTCATCTTCCATCATTCTTATATCTTCAAATGCACATATCCAATTATGTAGTTTGAATTTCTTTGCATGTTCATCACCTTCAAAAGTAGATTGTAAAGCTAACCAAATTTCATGGGATGTTTTTAGATATTTTACCTAACTGTACTCATTTTCTGGAAGGGCTGACAAGAGTTCTTCTCTGGCAAGTATGTTACACATGAATAGATCTCTCTCCTCATTAGTACAATCTTCAATCTTATCTTCATCAATGATAGTCCTCTGATTCTTTGTAATTAACCAATAACTTGGTCCTAAACAAAGTAGGTGTGTCTTCATCTTTTCTTTCCAGCTGTCAAAATTTACTCCATCAAACTTAGGGCTTTCTTTCCTGAAATGATTCACCATGGATCTCCTTAAGCTATTAAACTTTTCCTTCAAGGACCTGCTGCTCTAATACCAATTGTTAGAAAGTAAAGTCCACCGAGATAACTAAGAGGGGGGGGGGGTGAATCAATTATTTGATAAATACAAATTTTATCAACCTCAATATAATTTAACCATGTAAGCAATGTAATAAAAAACCATAGAAATATATACATGCACAATAACACAATGACACAAGATATGTTGACTAGGGAACCTCTTGATCAAAGAGTAAACCCCGGTGGGAATGATGCCCACAAAAGATGCACTAATATGAAAGTTCCTTATGAGAGGATGGAATCTGTTAGGAGTCTTATGAAATACATTCAGTACATATCAGTCCTTGTTAGGAGACTTTGAATCCCTGTTAAAAGATTCTAACTTTGTTAGGAGTTATGGAAGACAGAAGGATGCACTGCCCAAAAAGCTTCAGGGTAAGATCACTGAACTCACTGTCCAATTGATCTTTGTATTACTCAATAGAATAATACCAAAAGATTACTAATCTCAACAATTCAATACTCCTTCTTTGACTGTGCCAAACCACACCAACTGCTTCTTTAGATCTCAATACCAGATCTCTATACTTCACATATCCTCTTTCCACAAATTCACTTTCACAATTTCTTCATTCACTCTTACATACATACATATTAAAACAAGGAAAACATTCCTTCCTTTATACCACACTTAAGTAATTACAAATGAGTCGGCATACAAATTACAAAATAAAATTTTCCACACTTTACATAAAAATTACACAAAACTATCGGCTTCCAATTTAGATAATTCTTCACTCGTGTGACCTCAGATCTTGCACTCACGTCCACATCACTAACATCATGTCTTTAATTTCCTTATAAATACACATGATCATATTCCATCCCAATTAGGAGATATCATCCGATTTCCACAAACCGCTACTTAGGAACACTGCCTGAATACCGCTTCCACTTATTTCCTCATAACTATCATGAATAAATGAATTTCTAGCTGTGCTGTTAACCATGATCTTATAGAACATCATAGAGTAAGTCCTTAACTCCACATAGCTTCATCTTCAATATCCCAAGTGCGCTAACTCAAACACTGTCTGCTTCTCTGCTAATCTCTAGTAGATCATTGTGTTGACATCAATGACAATCACAGTCATGAATGCAACAACAACTGCTACAGAATGGCTGCGAATACTCCTCCATAGGCTATATTCATCATTCATTCCTAACACAATATGCAACATATTAGAGTAATTTCCATCCAAAAGGTTCGAGACCTTACTGGCTCGATCAACATGGAGGCGGAAGATCAAGTGTTTTATGTATATCCTATGTTTTTAATTGACGCCTTTTTAGAATCAATGGTGAATTTATGAACAATAATTCTTTTCTCTATCATTTCTTATACATAGATGGCACTTTTATACCTAATAAGAATGTACAAGTTGTCCAAGATGTTTCTCTATTTTTAGTCCAATGCTCCCAATCTCATGTGCTCTGATTTGATTATCAATCAAGTGTACACTTGGTAATTTGTAGTTTCTTGTACCATTTGCGGGTTCCATGCCCAATTTAAGAACCTTTTTAATCATGGTTGAACATTTTGATGGAATTGAATATTTCCACTTTTTGAACCCATTTACTACCTTCTAATTAGAGTAATACATATGCTTCAAACTAAAACATCAAAGAATTGAATCATTTGACTATTCTTGAGTGGTTTTCTTTAATAAGATCATGATTTTCTCCTTTCAAAACTTTGATAAATGAAACCTTAAAAGAATTTTCCCATGTTGCTTCAATACTTCAATTAGGAAGAACAGACTGCATGAATTGTTAGGCATCAAATTTATTATTACCACAAAGGCCTAATCCTTTCACTGAAATTTCAAACCATGATTTTGAACTGTTAAACCAGTTGAGCTTAAACTTTGAACCTATCAACTCTAAACCATTGAAATCTAAACCAAACCTGTGAACCTGAGTGAACCTAGATGAACTACTAAACTCGGCTGAACCCATTGAACTAGTTTGAATCACTTTGAACCTGTTGAACCCAAAGTTCAAAATTATAGAATTTTTCCAAAATTATTTTCCTTCATTAATGGCCTTTGCCTTTTCATTTTCATCCATGTTGAACATTTTAAACCTTTGAACTTGGTTTAATCACTTTGAGCCTGTGAACCCATTTGAACTGGTTCAAGGGGGTTCAATGGTTTGAGGGGGATCAATGACCCGTTCTTTCACTTAGCTAGACTTTAGCATGCAACTTTAAAGGGAATGTTAATATGATTTAGAACAATAGAGAGGGGGGGGGGGGGGGGGTGAATCAGTTGTTATCAGGTCTAGATGTATAAAACAAACTTTATTACTCTTCAACAAATCAGATCCAAAAACTAATAGCTACTCGGTCATTACTGATTACATAATAGAAACATATAATAGTGCAGTCCACTATCCAATAGTATCTAACTTGTAAAACAAAGAAATGTTCAAACCAAAACATTAAAACAAGTATTAACACCAAGATTTATAGTGGAAACCCAATTTGGGAAAAACCACTTTGTAACATGTTACTATTATTTTCACTCTTCTAAAGTGAGCTTTGTGAAAATCCAACCCTGTCAAAGGTTACAAAAAGACTGTCAGGTGTGACTCGGTTAAAGGATTTAAACCACTTTGTTAAAAGTGTGCCTTGTTATAGGACTTGCATACATCCCATTAGAATGCAACCTTGTTCAAAGGATTTATACAAATGACTGTTAGGTCAACCTCTGTTAAAAAGAGTTTGACTGATACAATGGTTAGAAAGTAATAGTAGTATTGATCTAAAACACATACAACTCACTTTGCAAATATTAGATCCAATCCTGTACACATGCTAGCTTACTGACTGTGAACCTTTACCATCTCCATCATTGATTTGCTAAAAAATCTCTTCAAGCAATCACACCACTTCTCCTTCAGTCTTTTCTACTTAGACAGTCAATAACATCAACAACACTTCCAGAATCCTCTCTTCTTCAACCTCATGCTTAGGTTTCCTTAATACTTCCTCAATTAGGTCAATACATCTTTTTCTTCTTAATATCCTTCGTAGATCTTAGGTTTAGGTCAGATTCATCGAATCCTTCCTACTTTATGTTCTTCATCTATCCTTCTAGAAATATCTCAAATCTCTTAATAGATTCACAATAAAATGTTTTATAGTACATTAAATGCTCTTGTACAATCATTAAATAAAGTCAACACATTTTACATAATCTAAGAATTCAACTATGTCAGTTGGAAATCTGAATTCTTCCTCAAATGTAAATTACTGACGCTCGGTCAATACAGTGTTCAACTCCTTGATCTTCATTAGAAAGCTCGGTTACCTCAAAAACTATTTCCTCAGCTAATATTATCTTCCTCAGTAATTAACTGATGTTTGGTCAACACTAAATTTACTCGGCATGAACTAGCTCGGTCGACACTAACATCACTCGGCTTAAACTAGATTTCTTCACTTTTTCTCGGTTAAGCCTACCATTTTAGTCTTCATTCTTACTTAGATAAACAATACATTATCTTACCATTGTGCCACATAATCAAGTACTCATTGAAGTATCAAGATAACTCAACCTTTCCTTAGGTGCTATTGTTACCAACATTGCCTATCCCCTTTACAATAATCAAATAGATATAGTACTTTCTTAGATAGCAACAGTCTTACCAGTTAAGGTTTGACATTAATGACAATACAACAATTGCTTCAATTGTAGTTTCCAATAGGGAGAACCTCTATAGAGGCACAACATGAAAATAGAGGGGCTTGACTTAAAAATTTTAGATTGGGCACTATAAGTGGGCCAACACCCCCCAAACTATAGGAATAGATATTGAAATGCAGAGAAGTTTGGAGCATTCTTCAAATATCCTAATAGGTAATATTACTAAATTTTCTCTACAAGCCCCTAGAATGTATGTCTTAGTTTGTGTGACAAGAAATAAGAGACATGTAAACTACACATCTTCCTCTATCTAACTTTAAATCATGAAATCATAACTTTAAAAGTAGATTATAAATTTTCTACAATTCCTAAGCTAGAACACCAAACTTGACACTACATACTTGAACTTCAAATCATATTTAACATCGAATCATTAACTTAAAAAAATCACATTTGGTCCAACCATGAACATTATATCAATACATCTGATCATCACACATTTGGCATCCGAGCATGAATATTTGATCAACACATTTGACAACCGTGAACATTAAAGAAATGAGTACATTTTGACATCCAACTATAAATAGTCAAGCATACAAACATAGGCTAATATAATGACAACATATTGTTACACAACTACAAAAATCCCCCATATGATGACTTGTCATCAATGAAAACACATTGTACTATATTTGCAATAATCTCCCCATTTGTCATTAATGGAAAAACTATGCACTCTAATATCTCTCCCCCTTTGACATCAAGAGAAAATGGAAAATATTTTTAAAAGGATAACATACTCCCCATACAAACATCAACATAAACATACACTCTAGGTACCCCCCTAACAAGTATTATTCACCAATTCAAGGAAAAGCATATATCTTGAAATCCTCCCCTTGGATAGATGCCACATCTAAGCATCTAGTTAGGAGGGGAAACAACCCCTAACTTCAGTATGAGGTACTCAAATGTATCCTTTGAAATAAAGATGTCTACAACCTAATCCTTTGTGGGCATATATTCCAATTTCACCTCTTGATCAACAACTTTTTCCCTTAGAAAGTGATATCAGATGGTTGCATTTGATTCTAGAATGCATAATTGAATTTTTTGAAATATTTATGTTACTTGTTTTATCACATAGAATTACAATGGGCTCATCATATATTACCCTAATTTCCTTTGATTTTTTCTTTGTCCATAATATGTGAGTACACCAAGAAGTTGTTGCTATGTATTTTTCTTCTAATGTTGATAGGGACATTGAATCCTATTACTAAACCATGAGAGTAATATAATTCCCAAAAATAGTCCACCACCACTAGTACTTTTTTTTGTCATCCACATCTTGCTCAATCAAAATCATTGTATGAATTTAGAGAGAGTCCATTAACCTTTTGATACCATCAACCATAGTCTAGAGTGTTCTTTAAATATCTAAATTTTCTCTTGATTTCCTTCACATGTGTTTCCCTTAAACTAGCTTGAAACCTTCCAATCAAGTAGACAACATGCATTATGTCATACCTAGAAGTGGTTAAGTACAATAGAACCCTAATCATGGACTTATACTATGTTTGATTATCTAGGGGTGACTCATCATCCTTACTGAAATGGAAACATGTCACCATAGGAGAGTTTACTAGTTTGTAGTCCTTCAAACCAAATTTCCTCAATATTTATTTGACATGTTTTCTTGACATATTTCGTTTGGCTATTCCTACATTTGGATTGGTTTTCGATCTCACACTTGGTATGCTTCTTTGGTTTGACTTGTAGGCTTCCATAAATAAGCCTAGTCTTTGGGGATGATGATGTAGTGCCTCTCCTATTTTCTTTCTACTTGACATCCTGATAGATGTGGTTTCGACTCTATGTATTCTTTTGTGAGGTTGGATGAGATTACTTGGTGATACCTTGCATTATTTTTGGATGCTTATTGTTTCTCCTATGTGACTGGTTGAGTTGATCTTATGATTCAATGACTAATCACATGTTATGATTTTATACTAGCATTGTGAGATGCACCTAGTTCAATTCATTCTTGTGCTTATTCTAAGATTATTAATATCATCAAGGTGGTATGTGGCTTATGATGGGAGTGATGGTTCCACTAATGTATGTGAAAGTGGCTATTGGATTATGATTGTATCTGATGAAGAGTTCTCCCCTTAATACCACAAACACACAACAGAAGCAGAGAAACAACAACAATTTGCAAGAACAAAGAATGGGTTTCTTATTAGCTCCACAAATGTGGAATTACAAATTTCAAAATTACAATATGCAAAGCCACATGGGAATTTCCCTTACAATATTCTGTAGGACAAAGCCTTGAATCATTACCCAGATCTACCTAGAACTGCCTAGACAACACTACGGGCCTTTCTTATATAGGCAATTTCCACCGCCCAAGAAGGTTCCAAAAATTCAGCCCTTAAGGCTGACTTCCCTAAGAATTAATTTATTTTCATTTTATTTTACATAGGGTCAGCTCCAAATAATTACAAAATATGTTTTAGTTACCCCAACTTTCGGAGGCCATAACTTTCTAACCATAGCTTCATTTTTCTATTATAACCACTTTTCAGAAATGGAAGGACCTGATCTAAAGTGCCTGACTCGCGCAAGCTCTAGTCAATCAGGTGTTGATCGCGATCCAGAGCCTCTAAGGCCTTCAATATTGACCTCAAAGATTTCGTACCCAAAAACATCAATAACTTCACTGATACAGATGATATGACAATGAAACTCAACTAGTAGGCTTATATGACTAAAATGAACCTCCACCTGTGAAATCAGAACATTTTGAGATCATATGACCAACTTACTAAAAATAGTAAGTTTCCATAAATAGTAGCTTTGCACAAGATAGCCCTTATTGAAAAGAAACCAGAAATATTTTTGGGTGATGCAAGATTGCTCTTACACCCAGGATGCTCTTGCATTAGTATCATGATGTTGTTATGTGATTAGTATCCTTGTGATGTGATCAATAGTTACTCTATGTGATGCATTTAATTACCGTACTTTATTTCAATTACCAGTATCATTACTGACTTAAATGTTAGATTATGTTGTTATTATTGTTTGGATCATATATGCATGATGTTTCTTTATGATAATATCTGGGGTAGCTTGCATTCAAGAATATTGGGTAAAAATGTTATGATAATTATCATGGATATCTGTTATGTGGTGCCTTATATGTTGTTGGGTATTTTTATGGAAATTTGCATTGATATATGCTCATATTGCTAGAAATGATTATTTAATGTTTTCATATTTAAAAAGAATTTTTAATGTAAATGCAATGTTAATTTAAATAAGATAATGTTCATTTATATGCTCACACAATTTCTATGTGTTATACCCATTGTCCTTGTACAAAGTGAGACAAAGTCGTAATTACTCATTTGTGAGGTCCACATGATAGTGTTGTTCTCCATCGTTGTTTAATATCATGTATGTTCATGTGCTTTGGCTATTTATCCTATGAGAAGCTACACTTGTTGTTTGTATGTTTCAATGAACATGTACCAAACACATTTTGCCTGAGCTATAGGATTTGAGTGTCTCTACATCCCTAGCAGTGGCACAAGAGATAGTAACTTTGGCCTTTCATATTGAGCCAATGTCGTCCCTGTATAGATGGTGTATCTATAATTATTGTGTTATTCCCTCTAGTACATGTGGGTAAATTCAGATTCATATTGCATATGGTGTTAGACCCATGAGCGTGTTTGTGCATTTAGAAGTTCCCACAATTATCACAGATGATTTAATTAAATGCTGATTTTTAATGTGTTTGGGGAATTTTAATTTTTTACTTACCAACTATTTGTAGTTTAATTCCAATTATTTGAAATTGATTTAATTGATTTTCAGGGAAAGTCAATAGTTCACTTTAAATATTTAAGTGGCCTATTTAAAAGTCACTTTTGAAAAAGTGCTTTTATGTTGAAAAGTGAGTTCATTTCACTCACTTCTCACCTTTTGTATTTTGGTGAGAGTTTGGATTTTGATCCAAATTGGCTTTGGAGAAAATCAATTTCTTCTTGGTGTGTTCAATTCATTCATCGAATCTTTGTGGGTAGTGTCTCATTGGAATTGTGTCATGATTCTTCAACTTCTTGTGGAGTCGTTCATGTTTTCGTGGTGAATTCATTTTCTTCTTCTATTTCTAATTTTTCTCCACTTTGTGTGAGGTAGGGCATCTCACAATTTTTTATTTTCTTCATACTTTTGAATGAAATCAATTGCATTAATTAAGTGGATAAATAATTAGAATTTTCCATGTTTTTTATTTGATTTCATTACTGAGTTGGGTGTGCACAAATTTATATGTATTTCATTGTTATGAAAATAGGGTTTTAGAAGTGTTATGGTGCCCAAATTAATGTGTGTGCATAGAAATGATATTTTATTGCATAAATGTATTTTTGGACACCTAAGGGAAAGTGGGTTTTAATTTCATGAGTTTTTATGATGTTTGATTTTTGGGCATTTTTTAGCTCACGTCGTTTTGTGTACTACCCAGATTTATGTATCACCACCATGTTTGGTGTGATTGGGAAGTTAAGTTTAGTGGTATTACATGAATATTTGAGTATTTTTCCATTGGAATGGATAGAGGATATTCCAAGTATTTTTTATAGTAATCCGAAGTTGGCTCCTTGATATTAAATGCTGATTTTTGTACCTAGATAATTTTTTGCCTGAATTTGAGTATTTTGCTGCTTTTGGGAGTTTGAGCCTTCCTCGTGTTCTAAAAATATGATTAATGGATTCCATGGGAATCCATACTATTGGAAAAGTGGTCAATCAAGCAACTTGATATTTGGCTTGGTTTTAAATTTACTCAATTTCTTGCCTTGAGTGTTATGGGAGTTGAGCTATCCTCTCGTTGTTGCTTTTATTGTTTTTACTCTTGTCTTTTCTAATGTCTCCTTCCATTATTGAGAGGATCTCACATGTGATAGGTGGATTTAGGTGTTGAGACCACATCTTGACATGTAGTTGATCTATGCTCCCATGCCGAAGTCTGAGTGACATGTACTCTTGGGTTGAATCCAATTGAGTTTATCATATTCCTTATGGATTTTGACTTGATAGAATTTTCTTGCTTCCTTTCTTGTATATGCTCATGTTGTTTTCCATGCTTGGTGTAGACCATGATGATAATTCTTATGTTTTTTTTTATGTCCTCATGTAGATTGAGTGGAAAATTCTTGGATTAAACTATCCTCGTCTAGACTGAGTGGACGAAGTTCCTATTTTCTGTCCTTGGTACAAGCCAAGTAGATGAAGAGTTGTGCTTATTTCCTTTTGTACATTGCCAATATTCTTGTTTGGTCTTCATCTTGTGATGTCGATCCATAAGACTAGATACATTGAGTAGGCATGTGGAGTAGCTCCTTACATGGACCTTGACCTGGAAGTGGCCTCATAGGATGCATCAAGGAGTTCCTTAAAAAGTGAAAACCATAATAAAATATGTTGGTATAAACATTAAACAAGATTAATTGGATTTTTGGAGCACATTGAATTCTTGCATGTCATGTATGACCTAAGTGTGAGTGTAGATGGTGATGTGTATATCATTGAATCCCCAGACATAATGAGTGATTCAAGAGTGAGAAAAGATGGTGGAGACCATCAAATCCTTGAACATCATGAGAGATCTATGTGTGAGTTTATATGATGACATGTTATCATTGAATCCCCAAACATCATGAGTGATCCAAGAGTGAGTGTAGATGGTGGAGACCATTGAATCCCTAAACATCATGAGAGATATGCATGCAAGGTAGATGATAGTGCCCCAAACTATAATATTGATCTATGCAGGTAGATATAATCCCTATGGTTGGTACTCTTGTATCTATGTCAATTAGCAGTGAATAAAACCCTAATGAGTTGTGATATGTGATTTTATGATTGAGCTTTGGACATTAGTCCACATGTCAAGTGTTCTCCATGTACCTTTTATCTTGCAATATGTGTGATGCATAGGACCACTGTACCTTTCTTATGAGACCTTGCATCTTCTTGGTGTGTGTCTTGGCCACTCCTTGCTTGCATGTTTATCTTATGTTTGTGTTGCCCAAATTTTCTTGTCCATTACAAATTTGGCTATAGACTAAACTCCATCCAGAGGTCTGCATTTTAACCCTATTGAGCACCTTGAGAATTTTTATGGCCTTGCATCCTATCCTCTGGTCTCTGCAATTATTTAACTCCCTGGTCTGCAAGCTTTATTTGAAAAATGTGACCGTTGGAGGCAAAATACCCTAAAAACCCTAGGGCCTGTTCTAATTTGTCATTACCTTTTTCGGTCACTAAAGGCTCCATTTCCCATGTGCACTTTATAAGCTCAGCCTAATCGCAAGACCTCTAAAACTCGGTAGAATAATCTTTTATATCTCCCAATTCGGCGACTAAAAGACTGTGTTCGCAAGATCTCTTATTCCCAGCGGTTAAGTCCTTAGCATCCTATGATCTGGCAAGCGGTTATCTTTTTCTAGCAGTCTCGACTCTAAGGTAGTTAAAGATCAAGTAAGATCTATGATTGGTGCATGATCTGATGGAATCTTCTGAGCCCATGAGATCATGTGATGGCCATTGATCTTCATTCCAATGCATTGCTTCTGTTACGGTGGGTTTGCTGTCAGTTTTGCCAAGGTGTTTTCTCCTTATTGGTCGCAAAGTTATGATGTGGTGCCATGTCAGAGCGGGCCCAGTGAGTTATCTTTCTTGAAGATCAATGACTATCTTATGATCACATGGAATATTCTTAGCCCTTGCGATCATATGCCAACCGTTGATCTTGCTTTATTTCCAGGGTTCTATCAGGTGGGTCCTCGTGTTCTGAGGTGCTCAATTTTCATTGGTCGGTTGAGTGGTGGCAAGGATTTGTCAGTGGGACCATTGTTAGAGAATCTGTAGGAGGGCCAGCTTAATGAAGATCTACAGTTGTCTCATGATCTTAAGGAATCTTCTGAGCCTTTGCAATTATAAGACGGTCGTTTGATCATCCAGGTGTTCAGGCTGATGTCAGGTGCATCCGTCTGACATGCTAAATTCTTATTGGTTGCTGGGTATTATAGTTTGCATCCGCCAGTGGGTCTGAGTTTTCTGAGTGAGGTGGTAGTGAAGTAAGATCTACGGTTGGCGCATGATCTGAAGGAATCTTTTGAGCCCATGAGATCATGCGATAGCCGTCAATTGGGTTTCAGGCCATGAAGGAAAGCTAAGTGGGTCCTATGCTAGATAATTTCAGGTGTCTATGAATCAAGCAAATGATATCATAAAAAGTGGCAGGATGGGCCCAGGTTTATGGGTTCAATTGGGCAATCGCTCAATCGGATGGAATATTCTACAGACTTCAAGCGACTTGGCGACTATCAAAGTGGGATAAAGGTTTGTTGCATAATTTCTAGAATAAGCCAGGGTTAGATAAAATATCAGGAGATTCAGTGACTAAAAGGGAAAAGAAGGCCTGAGGTTCAATGCAAGGTTAAGGTTAAGAATATAAGTGGTGCCCGATAAAATAGAGGATCTGACGGCCATGTTTTAAAAGATAGATCAGATTTGAATACCAGTCGTAGATGATAAAAGCTTGGCGCCACCTATGACTATTATATTCTTTTAAATTCAAATATCTGAGGGTACCAGATTTGAATAGTTATGGTGAGCCTGAGTTGCAGAGAGGTAGATAGATCAAGGTGGCTTGTTTGCAGGTAGATACAGTACAGGGATGGACACGCAAATAGTAATCTGATCGGTTGGGATATTTTCATGGGCATTTATGATTAGAATTGATAGAGTTAGGGTTTGATTATTTTATGAAAATCTGTGTAACCCTAATCAGGTTTTTGCTTCTGCCTGCATGCAATTGAGGAGATGTATATATTAGTTTTTTGGAGCTTTTGAAGCTCAAATTTTACATTCTGAAAAGGGAGATTTTTCTTTCTGAGGAGTTATCTAAGGCATTCTTTCTGCCCTCTAGCTTCTGCATCTTGTAACCTTTCATTGATGTTTAGATATTGCAAAGGCATTTTGTGCAATTCTTTCTATCCCTATACCATCTTGTCTGGATTTTCTCTTATTGAGTTAAGTATATGTATGTTTTCAATGATATCTTAGGGTTCGTGATCCCTCTTTCTTTCTACAATTCATGTGTATTCTTGTGAGTGATATGATTTGAATGATCTTGTGGGTATACTTCAACCCCCTGACAATCTATCTCATTCCTATACCTATTTACAGAAGTAGATGTTTGTTTGCAGGTTATAGATTGTGTCCAATTCTTAGGAATGCTATTGTTTGTGAAATTCTCTCTTTCCCTGAATAGCCTCTTTCTATTGCAGACCCTTCTATGAAATATTGATGCAAGCCTATTCAGTGAGTTGTGATCTCCTAGACCTAAGTTTATGCATTGATTTCATCCTCCATACTGTAATTCATACCATCATTTCAGTGTATCACCTAGTAGGATATTTTTCTTTTAGTTATTTCCCTTTCATGCATTCCTTCTATCCCTTTTCCCCTCAAGAATTTACTTTCCTATCAAGAAGAAAATTAAGGTGGTTATCCAAGAGGAACCAGCCTAGAACCTGGAGGTCTCATCTTAGTTAGCATAGGTCCCACAACCTGGAGATGATTCTCATGTTATACTAGGTTATCAAGACCAAGAGAGCTTGAAACAAGGGTGCAAACTTAGCGTATAACAATTCTGGCACGCCTAGTGGGACAAGAAAATAAGTTCATTGTTTGAAGATTATGTTATCTCTGATATACTGATTGCATAATATAGACCTTTCAAAAGTTGATATTCAAGTATATCTGGTGACTCCACCGATTTCACAGATCTAGGCTAAACTTGTTCAAAGTTTATGAGAAAGATTGAGACTAGGAGCTCAAAGCCCACTAAATTTTTAGAGTTGCCCTTAAAAAGAGGCTACAAAGGTAGATCAACCCAGAGAACATCTCCTACAAGAAGAGTACAGTCTACACCACCTGATACTTTAGAAAGGAGACATTTTCCCTTTCATCTCAGAAGAAGAGGAAGATCTCTAACCAGAGATCTAGAAGAAGATTCAAATCCAACACCAAATGCAACTCACACAGTTTCTACTCATCAAATTTCAGCTCCTACAATGGCTAGATAGTTTGCTTTTGCACTTTTCTCAACATCATGATGTATCCTTGGTGGCATTAAAGAGCTTACCTGATTTCACAGGTGAAGGACAAACTACAACTTTTGAGCATATAAGAGATGTGACCACTATCTGCAACATACATAATATAACTCAAGAGGATGTGGCCACCAAATTATTAGCAACCTCTCTCAAAGGTAAGGCTCTTGAATGGTTTAGAATAGTAACTATTGGTTCCATTACTTCATGGGATGAGTTAGGGGATGCATTGAGTAAACATTTTGAGGATAAATCAGATAATTTGTCTTTGGTTGAGTAGTTGACAACCATTAAAAGATACCCTCAAGAAAAAATGAAAGATTATAACAATAGATTCCTCAAGACATGGAATAGAATTCCGATCTTAGTAAGGCCATCAACTAACCATGCTTTCTTATACTTCTTGCAAAGTTTGAATGGCCAAATCTTTGTCATGATCCAATCTATGGGTGGTACCTCTCTACCCCAAGCTTTTGACATAGTTGTCAAGGCTGAAAATTGTTTAATCCAAGCAAGCATGATAGCTAGAAGGCCACCCATGCCCATCTTTCCTAGCCTTCAACCCATTGCACCTTTACAAGTACCTCCTTTTACTCCTATTCCCACCATATTAGCACCTCAAGCTAGTACAGGTAGTCAGGAGCTAAAAACAAGTTTCTCTAAAGAGCTGCAAGAAATCAAGAATAGTCAACAAACTAGTCAACAAGAAATGACAAATTTTCTGCAGACTTTGACTAAAGAGGTCACAAACCTTAAAAGGCAAGGGCAAGGAATCAGACCACTCTTTCAATCACAAGGCCAAAGTCCTAATCAACAATATCAGAATCAGGGATAGCCTTATCAACAAAATAGGCCACCATACCAAGGAGGTTACCAAGGACAAAGGCAAAATTTTAATCAAAGACCATTCCAACCATACAACCCTGCACCTCTCAATTCTATGAATCCGGTTAGGGACATGGTCCCCAGTCAAAATAATATGGTTATGGACAATGAATGGTGTTTCCCTTGTAATCAGCCTCATAATTAGGCTACATGTTCAAATGGATGGATGAACCAAGCACTAATGGTTCAAAATGCCTCACAAGCTCAATTAGAAGCTTCTTCTTGTGGATCAGTTCCTCAACAAGAGCCACAAGATAATGAGACTTCTCTTTTCAATTGGGAGCAGCAAGACTTCAATGGAGTCATTGGTGAACCTTCCATTACTACCAACACAAGGTCAAAGAGAAGAGCTCAAGACATGGAGTGAGCAGATTCTGGGATTAAAGTCCCTACATCTGTAGAGCCACTACAGCAAGCTGCCCCCATCGTATTTAAGAAGGCTCCTGTCATTACAAGCAAAGAGGGCCAGACTCTCAAAGAGGTGGAGCCCATCATAGTAAAAGCACAACAAAGAGTACACACTGTGAAACCTTTCAACATTGTAGACAACATGAAGAAGGTGAACATTACTATGTCTATGTGGGACTCTTTGGCTATTCTAGGGAAACCTGAGATTTTGAAGAAAGCCATGAATGAAATGACAACTCCTCAGCATACAAAAGAAACTACAAAGCCAGTGTTGGTCAACACTGATCAAGAAAAGGAGGCTCCAAGTTGCAGCTCCAAAGCCAATATCATGCAAGGTAGGAACTCAAAACCACCTCCCTTCTATGTATCTTTAATTATTGGAAAATCCTTAGTACATAATTGTATGGTAGATAGTGGAGCTACTAGTACTGTAATGCCCAAAAAGGTGGCTGACCAATTAGGACTTAATTATGAACCCCTCCAAAAGAAGGTTACACAACTTGATGGATCCTTAGTTACCACTATAGGTGTGGCTAAGGATACTAGTCTAATCCTTCATGCTAGTCCTAATTCTCCATCCTACTTGATATTTATATCATAGATTCCCTGCTTTATTTTCCATATGTCTATCAAGGGAGTTCACAGCCAAAATAGGAGGCTACCTTTCTTCTGACTGGTCTCACATGCTTTTTCACACAAGATATGGTACCAAGGTTACCATCAAATCTGAATCATTAGTTGCACACCATATAGAGCCATATGTGTCTAATACCATCAATGCAAACTACCTTATATTTGATGACGGTGATTTCCCAACTATCAGAGAAGCAAACACTAAGACATAAAATATCCATGATATTTTATTAGATGAACTAGAATAAGAAAAGGTTTTTGAAGCCCAAGAAAATGTCATTTGGGATATTGGTTTGGGAAGTTATTTGATACAAGAAAGTGAATCCATAGAGCCAAATCTTCTCAAAGAGGACATTGATTCAGAGGATCAGAGCAACCAAGTTTGGGAATTATTTTTTGATGGTGCTAGAAGTAGACATGGCTCTGGTGGTGGTACTATGCTAGTGTCCCCAAAAGGAGAAAGATACTATATAGCTTTCAGAGTCAGTTTCTCCTGCCCTAGCAACACTACAGAATATGAAAGCCTTGTAAATGGACTAGAATGGGCTAGAAAAAGAGGGCTCAAGGCCTTAAAATTTTATGGTGACAGTGAGTTATTTGTCAGCCAAGTGAGAGGGATAAGTGCAACCAAAAATGACACCTTGAGAGCATACAAACATAGAGTTTGAGATACAATTGAAGACTTTTGTGCCTTCAACATTGTTGCCATCCCTAGAAAGCTAAATCAAAATGCAGATAGATTAGCTACTGTTGGATCTCAATATGACATTCCTAATAGTATTTCAAAGGAGGAGACCCAATAGCATATCAAAGTGATTGTCAGACCTTCTATCCTTGATAATGATACTAATTGGCAAGTGTTTGACAATGATGAGCAAATTTTGCAATTCTTGTTTGAAGAGGATGTCTTCTCAAATCATAACCAAGATAGGCTATTGTAAAATTATGGTGACCAAGTAATACAACTTAAGTCTAATAAAATTCCTAGAGGTCTTGTCACCTTAGAAGCTGTCTTCAACAAAGATGATCAAGTTAAGAAGAATAAAGCCGGCCTAGTAGTTCAACAAGAACGTTGTGTTGAATTAGAGTTAGAACTAGGTAAAAGCTTACAATTTGGAAAAGTAAATACTGATTTGGAAAAGATGGCTTATAACCAATTATTTAGATAATTTAGAGATGTTTTTGCATGGAAATATGAAGACCTCAAAGGTTTTAATTGAGCCCTTGCTCAGCCCACTATTGAATTAGAACCTAATGCCAAACCAATGAGACAAAAACAAAGGCCTGTTAATCCCAAGCTTGATCCACTTATGCATAAAGAGGTGCTCAAATTAATAGAAAGTGGTATCATCTACCCCATCAAGCATACTAGCTGGGTTTCCAACCTTGTTCCTATAAGGAAGAAGAATGGGGAGTTGAGGTTATGTGTTGACTTCATGGATCTTAACAGGGCATCTTTAAAAGACTACCATCCATTACCCTCTATGGAAAAAATCTTACAATGTGTCTCTGGATCTGAGAGATTTTCATTATTGGATGGCTATTCAAGATATAATCAGATCCTAGTCAATGAGGAGGATCAATATAAGACTACATTTACAACCAAGTGGGGAACCATGGCTTATCAAAAGATGCCCTTTGGTTTGTCAAATGCAGGTGCTACTTTTCAAAAGGCAATGGATATGGCCTTTAAAAGCCTCATGTACAAGTTTGTACTAGTCTACTTAGATGACATAACTATCTTTTCTAAACATGTAGTAGATCATATCAAACATCTAAGGAAAATCTTTGAAAGATGTAGAGATTTTGGGATATCTCTTAATCCCAAGAAATGTGTGTTTGTAATTCATGAAGGAAAATTGCTAGGATATATAGTATCCAAGAAAGGAATTACAATAGACCTTGAAAGGATTGTAGTCATCCTAGAGCTACCCTTGCCACATCATAAGAAAACTCTCCAATCTTTCATAGGAAATATTAATTTTGTTAGGCATTTCTTGCCTAATATTGCAAATTTATTGAGACCTTTGACAGCCATGTTAAAGAAGAATTCAACTTTCAACTGGACTAAAGAAGGGAAAGATAATTTCCAAGCTATCAAAGAAGCCTTGATAGAAGCTCCTGCTCTATTAAACCCAAATTTCAGTAAGGATTTTATCCTTTATGCTTATGGAGGTCATGATGCTATATCTGCTATGCTGACTCAAGAAAATTCAAAAGGGTTGGAGCAAGCTATTGCTTTCTTCAACAAATGTTTAGAAGAGTATGAACAAATGTATTATTTTGTGGAGAAACATGTACTTGCTATGGTGAAAAGCCTTAAAAATTTTAGGTATCTATTGACCCATAACAAGGTACACTTGAAAGTTACTCATCCAAGTGTCAAAGAATTTTTTCTTTCCAAGGACCTAAATGAGAAAAGAGCTGGTTGGATTACCAAAGTAATGGAATATGACATTAATATCCAAACCACCAAGCTGGTTAGTGGAAGAGGTCTTTGTGAGCATTTGGAAAAGGATGAAAGTTCAAAGAAATTAGAACAAATAGATGCATCTCTGGTTGTGCATTCTACAGAAGAACATGCCAAGGCAGCAGGTTGGTTGCCTAACATGATTCATTACTTAAGGATAGGACAATGTCCTGTAGGCCTAGATTCAGCAAAAAGAAGATATTATAGGTTAAAATCTATTCCCTTTGTGCTGATAGATGAGGTTCCTTTTAGAAAGGATCACAATGGTGTCCTTTTAAGATGTATTGATTCAAAAAAGATAGCTAATGTCCTATTTGAATTTCATGATAGACCTTCTGGAGGTCACTTTTCTCCTAGGACTACTGCTTTTAAAATCATGAGGGCCGCATACTATTGGCCATCTATCTTCAAGGATAGTCATGAGTATGTGAGAAAATGCATCAAATGTGCTATGTTTACAGGAAAAGAAAGGCTTGCAGCTCTGCCCCTTTAGCCAATCAGAACAGAGCAACCATTCATGAGATGGGGCATAGACTTTATTGGTATGATTAGTCCTCCATCTAGTGTAGGACACAAGTGGATAATCACTACAACTGATTATTTCACTAGATGGATAGAAGTAGTTGCCTTAAAAGAATCAAAGGGGAGTGTTGTCTTAAGTTTTTATGATGATACAATTCATAGATTTGGCACTCCAGACTCCATAATATCAGATAATGCATTGGCATTCACAGGCCTTAAAGTCTCAAAATGGGCAATCAGAAAAGGCATCTATCTGAATACAAGTTCAAATTACTACCCTCAAGGCAATGGTATGGCTGAATCAACTAATAAGAACTTGATTAGGATAATCAAGAAAACTCTGTAGGATAACCAAAGGAATTGGCATACTAAATTGAAATCCGCCTTATGGTTAAATAGGATTACCCCAAAGAAGATTATTGGGAATTCTCCTTATGTGTTAGTATATGGCAGAGAGTCTAAGTTGTCCATTTCAATTGAATTGCCAGCTTTGGACTTGGCCACTCAATATGTCGTATTTGAAGAAGGAGATCCCTTACAAATCAAGTATGCTTATCTAATAAAGTTAGAGGAACTCAGAGATAAGTCCATGAAGGATATGGAGTTCCATCAGATTCAGACAAAGAAAAGTTTTGATAGAAGAGCCAGGGATAGAGACTTCAAAGTTGGAGATGTAGTCCTCAAGTGGGATGAATTCAGATCAAAGCTTGGCATACATACAAAGTTTGATTCCTTTTGGGGTGGACCATTTGTTATTACAGAATGCAAGGGGCCTAATGCTTTTTAGCTATCAACTCTTGAAAGAGATGCCTTGCTTATATCAGTTAATGGATTCCACTTAAAGCCTTGCTTTGAGGTCAATCCTTCCTTGTAAATTTCTGTAAATATGTTTCCTATTTTCTGTCCCTGCTTTCTAGGTTAGTTTTCCCTATTTTCCAAGAAGTGCCCATGCACAGTTTTGTTCCTCTGGTTCCAGGTCTCTCTCTATGTCAGGGGTAGTTCTGTGTTCAAAATGATGACTCCTATACCCAATGAATTGCTCAAGGCCATTGATCAATGTCTAGTAGGCAGACATCTAGCAGAAATCCCCAAAATGTTGCCCAAATTTTCCTGTCCATTACAAATTTGGCTAGAGATTGAACTCCATCTAGAGGTCTGCATTTTAACCCTATTGAGCACCTTGAGAATTTTTATGGCCTTGCATCCTATCCTCTAGTCTCTGTAATTATTTAACTCCTTGGTCTGCAAGCTTTATTTGAAAAATGTGACCATTGGAGGCAAAATACCCTAAAAACCCTAGGGCCTGTTCTAATTTGCCATTACCTTTTTCGGTCACTTAAGGCTCCATTTTCCATGTGTTCTTTATAAGCTTAGCCTAGTCGCAAGACCTCTAAAACCTGATAGAATATTCTTTTATATCTCTCAATTCGGCGACTGAGCGACTGTGTTCGCAAGATCTCATATTCCCAGTGGTTAAGTCCTTAGCATCCTACGATCTGGCGAGCTGTTATCTTTTTCTAGTAGTCTTGGCTCTAAGGTAGTTAAAGATCAAGTAAAATCTATGGTTGGTGCATGATCTAATGGAATCTTTTGAGCCCATGAGATCATGCGATGACCATTGATCTTCACTCCAATGCATCACTTCTGTTACGGTGGGTTCGCTATCAGTTTTGTTGAGGTGTTTGCTCCTAATTGGTCGTAGAGTTATGATGTGGTGCCATGTCAGAGTGGGCCCAGTGATTTGTCTTTCTTGAAGATCAATAGCTGTCTTATGATTGCATAGAATATTCTTAGCCCTTGCGATCATACGCCAACCATTGATCTTTCTTTATTGCTAGGGCTCTGTCAGGTGGGTCCTCATGTTCTAACATGCTTGCATTCCATTGGCCAGCCAAGTGGTGACAAGGATTTTTCAGTGGGACCATTGTTCAAGAATCTGTAGGGGGACCAGCTTAATGAAGATCTACGGTTGTCTCATGATCTTAAGGAATCTTCTGAGCCTTTGCAATTATAAGATGACCATTCGATCTTCCAGGTGATCAGGCCGATGTTAAGTGGGTCCATCTGACATGCTAACTTCTTATTGGTTGTTGGGTATTATAGTTGGCATCTGCCAGTGGGTCCAAGTTTTTCGAGTGAGGTGGCAGTGAAGTAAGATATACGGCTGGCGCATGATCTAAAGGAATCTTCTAAGCCCATGAGATCATGCGACAGCCGTCGATTGGGTTTCAAGCCATGAAGGAAAGCTAAGTGGGTCCTATGCTAGATAATCTAAGGTGTCTTTGAATCAAGCAAATGATATCATGACAAGTGGTAGGATGGGCCCAGGTTTTTGGGTTCAGTCAGGCAATCACTCAATCAGATGGAATATTCTGCAGACTTCAAGTGACTTGGTGACTGTCAAAGTGGGATAAAGGTTTGTCATGTAATTGCCAGAATAAGCTAGGGTTAGATAAAATATCAAGAGATTTAGCAACTAAAAGGGAAAAGAAGGCCCAAGGTTAAATGCAAGGTTAAGGTTAAGAATATAAGCAGTGCCCAGTAAAATAGAGGATCTGACGGCCACGTTTTAAAAGATAGATCATATTTGAATACCAATCGTAGATGATAAAAGCTTGGCGCCACCTATGACTATTATATTCTTTTAAATTCAAATATTTGAGGGTACTAGATTTGAATAGTTATGGTGAGCCTGAGTTACGGAGAGGTAGATAGATCAAGGCGGCTTGTCTATAGGCAGATACAGTATAGGGATGGACATGCAAATAGTAATATGATCAGTTGGGATATTTTCATGGGCATTTATGATCAGAATTGATAGAGTTAGGGTTTGATTATTTTATGAAAATCTGTGTAACCCTAATTAGGTTTTTGCTCCTACCTGCATGCAACTAAGGAGATGTATATATTAGTTTTTTGGAGCTTTTGAAGCTCAGAGTTTACATTTTGAAAAGAGAGATTTTTCTTCTTGAGTTATCCGAGGCATTCTTTCTTCCCTCTAGCTTCTGCATCTTGTAACCTTTCATTGATGTTTAGATATTGCAAAGGTATTTTGTGACATTCTTTCTATCCATATACCTTCTTTTCTAAATTTTCTCTTATTGTATATGTATATTTTTAGTGATATCTTAGGGTTCTTGATCCCTCTTTCTTTCTGTAATTCATGTGTATTCTTGTGGGTGATTTGATTTGAATGATCTTGTGGGTATCCTTCAACCCCCTAAAAATCTATCTCATTCCTATACCTATTTGCAGAAGTGGATGTTTGTTTGCAGGTTATAGATTGTGTCCAATTCTTAGGAATTCTATTGTTTGTGAAATTCTCTCTTTCCCTGAATAGCCTCTTTCTATTGTAGACCCTTCTACGAAATATTGATGCAAGTCTATTCAGTGAGTTGTGATCTCCTA